>CM065397.1:29002500-29095000 GCA_033060915.1 Euryodendron excelsum
CCCAATCAGATGTGGTCGTATTTCACTAAGTCATATACGTCCAAGTGGGCTCACAATCTGATGTGGCTGAATTGACTAGCAATAAATCAGATGGAGATTTGAATTTGAAATTTGAATTTGAATTTTGTTTTGAATTTCCTTGATTTGGTTTGGTTTTGGAAAGGATTAGATTTGGAAATGATTAGATTTATATTGATTTGGATCAGATTTGGAATGTGAGCAGATTTGGGAAAATACCAGATTTGGAAGATTGTATTGGCTAGGAAGTAATTAGCGAAATCTCCAAAGATGAGAATATTCTAGAGATCTTATCATATAAGCCTATGAAAAGGCTCTTGGTTGTCAAATTCGAAATTAATGAATATTTTGTGAGTTTTCTATATTCTTCTTGAGTTTGTTGAAGAACTAATCCGAACTTATCAAGGAATTCCTTATGGCGTTCAAACCAGACTTATCAAACGGATCATCCATTCCCGTTTGTGGCGTCTTCACCATACCAAGGTTCTTGCTTTGCTAAGTAACGGGTCGCGGTTTCCTTCAAGCTTGAAGCTTCTTTGGTTTCGTTTTCCAGATTTGGTGTCGGGTTTTGTCACATTGTTGGCGGGGTTCATATCATAGGGGTCCTCTTGATTTCTTCTAAGTTGAAACCTGAAGATTGCAATAACTTGGTTGACAGAATTGTGAGCAAGGCCAAGTCTTGGACTGGTAAGTTCCTCTCTTATGCTGGTTAGTTGTAGCTCATCAAATCAGTTTTATTTAGCATGCAGAGCTACTGGTGTGCCAACTTCATTATACCAAAAGAATGTTTTGAAGAAAATTGATCAATGCTTCAGGGCTTTTCTTTGGAAAGGGCCTGATTTAAAGAATACTAGAGCTAAGGTTAATTGGGAAATGATGAAGGTGGTCTAGGCATAAAGAAGTTGGTGGATTGGAACCAAGCTAATATAGCTAGATACATCTGGTTGTTGTGCCAATCTTCTACAACCTCTTGTTGGGTGAAATGGGTCAAAGCTAACCTTCTACTTAGAAGTCAATTCTGGGTGACTAAGGTTCCTTGGGATTGCATTTGGTCTTGGAGGAAAATTCTGCACCTAAGAGATATCATAAGGCCTTTGATCAAGTACAAAATTGGGGAAGGCTCACAGGTTTCCCTTTGGTATGATAACTAGCTGCCAATGGGGCCTATACATCAAAGAATGGGAGATAGAGTGATCTATAATTCTAGGCTAGGAAAAGAAGCAAAAGTTAGCTCTATTATTAAAGACAACCAATGGAAAATTCCATAGAGTTGATGGAGCTCAAGAGGTGTATGTCTTGTATTCCGCATCCTAATATAGTGATCAAGCTATATGGATTCTAGAAAAAAATCACCAATTTTCAGTTAGATCAGCTTGGCAAAGTATTAGAAACCATAGCCTTCAAGTGGAGTGGGCTGAAGTTGCTTGGTTTAAGAAGGCTATTCCTAGATATAGTTTCATCCTTTGGCTTGCTATTCGAGAAAGATTAGCCACCCAAGACAAACTTGCTGGTTATGTTATGTTAAATGACATGTGTTGTGTGTTTTGTAGAGATAAAATTGAAGACCACAACCATCTCTTCTTCCAGTATTCAATCACCAACAGATTGTGGGTGCAGCTGCTAGCAAAATGTAAGGCCCAATGTTTGAGTAATGAGTGGCAAGGGATTGTAGCTTGGGATTGTACCTTGAAGGGGAAGGCTTTGAAGAATATTCTATGCAAGTTAATGCTATCCACCACTGTTTATATCATTTGGAAAGAAAGAAATGATAGATTAATGGCTAACAAGTGTAGGGACATGAAGGCAGCGCTCAATGATATAGTATTTCAAGTTCGTAATAGGATGGCTAGTTTGCAAGGCTTTCATGGAACGACTCCAAATAGGGATCTCTAGCAGATATGGCAGATTCCCGATGATATTTTCAAGAACTAAGGGCAGCTATTTTTGCTATTTGTTTAGTTCTTATAGTTGTTAAGCTAAGTTAGCTTGTGTTGTGTACATTTCTTAGCTAGTGCTAGCTGGGTTCTTTTGTTTGTTTAGTGGTTATCTCTCTTGATTATCCTTATCCTTTGGCATGGGGTATGCCCCTTGTATTTGTACTTGATCTTTCGATCTTTTTTGTCTATATATTCTTTCTTACTTAGGGAAAAAAAAAAAAAGAGAATAAACTTTGCTAGAATTTGCGTGGAAGTTAATACTGAAACTAAACTTCCAGATTCCTTAGATCTGGAGGTGGAAGTTAGAGGTGTTGTTGAAATATCTGTTGAGTACAATTGGATTCCAAAGATTTGTGAAGTTTGCAAAAAATTTGGGCATGTAGCGAGCAAGTGCAAAAAAGTGATTAAGCAAGAGTGGCAAATTAAAAAGAATACAGTAGTAGAGATTGCAAACGAAGAGGGCTAGATAGAAGTTAAGCGCAAAGGGAAGGAGATTACTATTGGTGAGGATACTACGACTGCTCTAAGTTTAGCTGGTCCCAGTGGTGTAGAGCAATTAAAAGAGATGCTTCAATTATTCCGAGGGCAAAAGATGCCACTTCAAGTGGTGGTTGCAAAGGTGATCAATTAGTAGCTATGATACCAGCCAATCTGATGGTGAAACTTGTTGTTGAGCTTATAACTCTCAATAGATTTTAACAATTGGATAAGTTGGAAGATAATTAACTCATGGAAACTAGTGAGGGTGGTTAGTCCAATATGACAGCAACTCCTGATGCAAATCTACTAAGAGACAAGGTGGTGGTAATGGATGAAGTTGATCGGAAGAAACAAAAGAATAAGAGGAAGAATTAGAAGAAAAGAAGATAGGGCTCAGTTAGTAGCTCTAAGGAGAGCACCTCTTTATTACGTAATTAATGTCTTTTGCATGCTAGAATGTGAGAGGTCTCAATGACCTTTCCAAGCAGAGAGAAATGAAAGATTTTGTTAGAAGTCACAACATTGGGTGTTTTGGTCTTGTAGAAACTAGAGTCAAGTTGGAGGATAAGGATTATGTTTGTCATGAGCTGATGAAGAATTGGGATTTCATTAATAATTACAATACTAATGGGGATGGTAGAATTTGGGTTGGGTGGAATTCAAGTTTTGTGAAATTGGATGTTCTAAGCATGACCAACCAAATTATTCATTGTAAGATCTTTCATATTGAACAAAAAATCCATTGCTATTTACTTTTGCTTATGTTTTGCACACTACGACTCTTAGGAGGTAGCTTTGGAGGGATCTTGAGCAACATGCAGGTCTAGTTTGTAATGAACCTTAGCTTGGCATGGGCAATTTTAATGCTATAAGATCTCCTTTTGAAAGAAGGGGGCAAGCATTGATTGACCTAGTTGTGGGGAGAGAGAGAGAGAGAGAGAGAGAGAGAGAGAGAATTGCATATTTGTTTTGTAAGAGGACCGCTGTGAGTAAGCTCTTCTTAGAGAGAGAAGCTCTCCCTTCCCTCTAGTGTTTCAGCAGTTATTGTTTCATCTTCCTCTAGTTGCATTAATGGAGGTTGAAGGTGGCATTAATGAGTGTGGTGCAGCTGGGGGTTAGTTGAGAGTTTCTCCCTCTATGATTCATTTTCATTTTCTTTTTTTAGACTTTATTCTGATTTCTTTGGAGAAGATGGAGGGTGAGGATGGAGACCATCTTAGAGAGATGGGGGATATTGCTGTGGTTGGTGAAGATGGTTCACCTCTGTTAGGCAATGGTGCAAGCATTTATGACCCTTTTAATGGCTCTCTTGAGAGATTCCTAAAGCTAAGAGCTGGGTCACAAGGGATTCACGTTAATAATTCTATAACGGAGGTTGGGCAAGGTCAAACCATTGTTCAAGGTGCTACTGCTTGTAGAATCTCTGAGTTGAACTTGATTTGGAGTTTTGAAGATGGAAAGAAATGAGTACAAATCTGAAAAATGAAAGACTTAAGGCTATGGTATCTGACTTATGCAATACCCCAAGTAAAATGCTTGGGTCAAGTATGGCTTCGGAGATGCATGATGTCAAGGCTTGTTTTAACACTCCCGTTGCTAGCTTTGGAGGTCCACTCTTGTGCACAAATGGTGAAAAATCTCCAGGTAGTAACTTTTAATTCAAAAGCTAGGCAGATAAGGTTGAGGAGGAAGTGGACACTTATGTGGTGAGTTCTCCTCATGAAATAGTTGCAAATTCGGTGTCCAAACCTCAGCTTGTCGAGAAGATGGGTATGGTTCAGGCAGAGAAGGTTAGAGCAAAGGAGAAAACTAATGTGCTGATTGCACCCCTTGTAGCAGCTGCAAATTTGGTGTTCAAACCTCAGCTTGTGAAGAAGATGGGTACTGTTCACGCACTTGGTGGAGAGAGTGCATATACAAAGGTGATGGGGATGGGGATGGGTCTTGTCTCCACTACTTTGGGTTTGGAAAATGGGGTGCAGCATGCTTGCATGGGTGAAGAGAGTGTTAATGTAAAGGGGATGGAGATAGGTCTTGTCTCCACTACTTTAGGTGTGGGAAATGGAGTGCAACATGCTTACTTGGGTGAAGAAAAAGCTGGAAACAATTCTACTGTGGCAGAATTTGCAGTCAACGAAGCATGGAGGCAACATTGGAGGGGCACGGTCAACAAACCTGGTGAATGCAAAGTAGTCCCAATGGTCCAAGTAAGTGGGTTTCCATTTTAAAGTCAAAGAAAAACTCTTTGATGAATCTTGAATATTTCAAACCTGAAATTGGAAATGATAGAGTTAAAGTTAAACCCTCTTCAGAAGTGGCTGCCCAGGGTGCTAAGTTATGGGAAAATACTCTAGTTGGATACTTTATGCAAAATAAACTACCCTTTAATTTGGTCAACAACATTGCCAAGAAATTATGGGATAAACATGGGTTTGATAAATTGTTGACCACTGATAATGAGTTCTATTATTTTAAGTTTTCATCAGCTATGGGTTGTGAATGGGTCATTGAGAATGGACCGTGGCACTTTGCTGGGTGTCCTATATGCTTAAGGAAATGGCAACTCCACATGAACCTCAGTAAGGATAGCTGTAAATCAGTCCCCATTTGGGTTAATTTCTATAATGTTGCTTTGAAATTATGGACTGCAAAAGGTCAAAGTTATGTGTCTAGTGCAGTGGGGAAACCCCTATATCCTGATAACTTGACTGAAGAGTTAAAGAGAATAAACTTTGCTAGAATTTGTGCGGTAGTTAATGTTGAATCTAAACTTCCAGATTCTTTTGATTTGGAGGTGGAAGGTAGAGGAGTTATTGAAATAGCTGTTGAGTACAACTGGTTCCAAAGATTTGTGAAGTTTGCAAAGAATGTAGGCATTTAATGAGCAAGTGCAAAAAGGTGATTAAACAAGAATGGCAAGTTAAAAAGAATTCAGTAAAAGAGATTGCAAATGAAGAGGGCTGGACAGAAGTTAAGCACAAAGGGAAGGAGATAACTATTGATGAGGATACTACAAGCGCTCCAAGTTTAGCTAGTCCAAGTGGTGTTGGGCAATTAGAGGAGATGCTTTATAATACTCCGAGGGCAAAATATGTCATTCCAAGTGGTGCTTGCAGAGGTGATCAATTAGTAGTCATGAAACCAGCCAATCTAATGATGAAACATGTTGTTGAGGTTATAACTCTCAATAGATTTCAACAATTGGACAAGGTGGAAGATATTGAAGACATGGAAACTAGTGGGGATGGTCAGTCAAATTTGATGGCAACTCCTGATGCAAATCCTCTAAGAGACAAGGTGGCGGTAGTTGATGAAGTTGATCAGAAGAAACAAAAGAATAAGAGAAAGAATGAGAAGAAAAGAAGACAGAGCTCAGCTAGTAGCTCTAAGGGGAGCACCTCTTTTTCTAAGTAATTAATGTCGTTTGCTTGCTGGAATGTGAGAGGTCTCAATGACCTCTCCAAGCAGAGAGAAATCAAAGATTTTGTTAGGAGCCACAACATATGGTGTTTTGGTTTTGTAGAAACTAGAGTCAATTGAGAAAAGGGATTCGATCTGTCGTGGGCTGATGAAGAATTGGGATTTCATCCATAATTATAGCACTAATGGGGATGGTAGAATTTGGGTTGGGTGGAATTCGAATTTTGTGAAATTGGATGTTCTAAGCATGTCTAACCAAATTATTCATTGTAAGATCTTTCTTATTGAGTAGAAGATCCATTGCCACATTTCTTTTGCTTATGGTTTACATACTGTAACACTTAGAAGGCAGCTTTGGAGGGATCTTGAGCAACATGCAAATCTGGTCTGTAATGAACCTTGGTTGGTCATGGGTGATTTTAATGCTATAAGATCTCCTTTTGAGAGAAGGGGGGGAAGCACTGATTGGCCTGGTTTCATGGACGAATTTAATGAGTGTCTTGTGGAGGCTGAGCTAGATGATCTTCGATATGGGGGTTTCCATTTTACTTGGAACAATGGATGTGCTAAGAATTATATCCTAAGAAAAATTGATAGAGCTCTTGTTAACAGCTGCTGGAACTCTAAATTCAGATTTTCTTCAGCTGAATTCTTTCCTTTTGGGGTTTCAGATCATAGCCCTATTTTGGTTCGGTTGGGGTTCCATATAAAGGTAGGTACTAAACCATTTAAGTTCTTTAATTTCTGGGCTGAGTATGAGGAGTTTTTGCCTACGGTGCAGCAAGCTTGGAATACTGTTGTTGATGGGTACCCAATGTACCAAGTTTGCAAGAAGCTGAAAATGGTGAAATCTAGTTTGAAGGAGCTAAATAAGAAGAAATGTTATGATATTTCGCTGCGAGTTAATGAAGCTAGAGAGGAGTTGCTTAATCTTCAAAGACAATTAGAGGCAAATGGTGGGGATCCTGGGCTCTTGGCTAAGGAGAAAGAGAGCCTTTCCAAACTTAATGCTTTGAATAACCAAGAGGAGAGCTTTGCCAAGCAAAAGAATAGAATTTTGTGGCTGAATGAAGGGGATCAAAACACCAATTTTTTCTTCAAGTCAGTAAGGAATAGAGCTAATAGGAATAAAATCTCCTCCATAAAGAAGGAAGACGGTACTGTAGTGGAAGATATTGAAGAGGTCAAAGAGGAATTTGTAAAGTACTTCCAGAACTTGTTGGGGAAGGAAAATGGTGAGAAGTATCCAGGGAAGCATGAACTTCAGCAATATGTTTGTAAAGTGATTTCTGAAGAAGCTGCTGCAAATATGGACAGGAATGTCACGGAAGATGAGATTAAGCAAGTGCTCTTTAACTTAAATCCAAACAAGGCCCCTGGTCCTGATGGTTTCAATGGCTTTTTCTTTAAGAAAGCTTGGCCTATAGTTGGAAAGGAGGTGGTTGCTGCCATTAAATCATTCTTTGATTCTGGTTGTTTGTTAAAGGAAGTCAATGCCACCATTGTAGCCTTAATCCCCAAAGTTCCAAATCCCACAACCTTAAAGGACTATCGACCTATCTCTTGTTGCAATATCCTATACAAATGCATTACTAAGATTATTGCGAATAGAATTAAGAGTTTGTTGCCTCTGGTTATTGATGAAGCCCAATCAGCTTTTATTCAAGGAAGGAAGATTAGTGATAACATCTTACTTGCTCAAGAACTTATGAGAGGATATCATAAGAACACTAAGTTGGCTAAATGTGCTGTGAAGGTAGATCTTATGAAGGCCTATGACTCAGTCAAATGGGAATTCGTGTTGGATGTTTTGGAGCTTATGGGATTTCCAGAGAAGCTAAGGAATTGGAAACAGGTCTGCATCTCTACTCCTATGTACTCAATCAGCCTTAATGGTGCCTTGGAGGGTTTCTTTCCTGGAGCTAAAGGCCTGAGGCAAGGTGATCCTTTATCCCCTTACTTATTTGTAATTTGTATGAATGTCCTATCTCAAATTATTCAGCAGCAAGTAAAGAGGAGCCCCAATTTTCAGTTTCATTGGAGATGCAAGAAAACTAGCTTAACTCACCTTTGTTTTGTTGATGACTTGACGCTTTATTGCAAGGGTAAGATTGCTTCTGCTAGGATTTTAAAGGAGGCTTTGGATATATTTTCTGAATTCTCAGGTCTTGTTCCAAATTGTGCCAAGAGTAATATATTTCTCACTGGTTTGGATGATCAAGGGAGAGAGCAATTGTTAAATCTCTTCAAGTTTCAGCCAGGTGTGCTTCCAATTCGATACCTAGGGGTTCCCCTAATTTCTTCTAAGCTGAAACCTGAAGATTGCAATAACTTGGTTGATAGAATTGTGAGTAAGGCCAAGTCTTGGACTAGTAAGTTTCTCTCTTATGCTAGCCGGTTGCAGCTCATCAAATCAGTCTTATTTAGCATGTAAAGCTACTGGTGTGCCAATTTCATTATGCCTAAGAAAGCTTTGAAGAAAATTGATCGATGCTTTAGAGCTTTTCTTTGGAAAGGGCCTGATTTAAAGAGTACTGGTGCTAAGGTTAATTGGGAAGAGGTTACTAAACCAAATGTTGCAGGTGGTCTAGGCATAAAGAAGTTGGTGGATTGGAACCAAGCTAATATCACTAGATACATCTGGTTGTTGTGCCAATCTTCTACAACCTCTTGTTGGGTGAAGTGGGTTAGAGCTAACATTCTAGTTAGAAGTCAATTTTGGGTGGCTAAGGTTCCTTGGGATTGCTCTTGGACTTGGAGGAAAATTTTGCAGCTAAGAGATCTCATTAGGCCTTTGATCAAGTACAAAATTGGGGAAGGCTCACAGGTTTCCCTTTGGTATGATAATTGGCTGCCAATGGGGCCTATACATCAAAGAATGGGGGATAGGGTGATCTATGATTCTGGGCTAGGTAAAGAAGCAAAAGTTAGCACTATTATTAGAGACAACTAGTGGCATTGGCCTGTGGCAAATTCCATAGAGTTGATGGAGCTCAAGAGGTGTATGTCATGTATTCCACTTCCTAATAGTTCTTGTACTGATCAAGCCATGTGGATTCCAGAAAAAAAATCACCAATTTTCGGTTAGATCAGCTTGGCAAAGTATTAGAAGTCATAGTCCTCAAGTGGAGTGGGCTGAAGTTGCTTGGTTTAAGAAGGCTATTCCTAGATATAGCTTCATCCTTTGGCTTGCTATTCGAGAAAGATTAGCCACCCAAGACAAACTTGCTGCCTATGGTATGTTAAATGACATGTGTTGTGTGTTTTGTAGAGATAAAATTGAAGACCACAACCATCTCTTCTTCCAGTGTTCAATCACCAACAGATTATGGGTGCAGCTGCTAGCGAAATGTAAGGCCCAATACTTGAGTAATGAGTGGCAAGGGATTGTATCTTGGGCTTGTACCTTGAAGGGGAAGGCTTTGAAGAATATTCTTTGCAAGTTAATGCTCTCCACCACTGTTTATTTCCTTTGGAGAGAAAGGAATGAGAGATTAATGGCTAACAAGAGTAGGGACATGAAGGCAGTGCTCAATGATATAGTCTTTCAAGTTCGTAGTAGGATGGCTAGCTTGAGAGGCTTTCATGGAATGGCACCAAATAGGGACCTCTAGCAAATATGGCGGATTCCCAATGATATTTTCAAGAACTAAGCGCAACCTTACTTTGCTATTTGTTTAGTTCTTATAGTTATTCGCTAAGTTAGCTTCTTTGTGTACTTTGCTTAGCTAGTGCTAGTTGGGTTCTTTAGTTTGTTTGGATGGTTATCTTTCTTGATTATCATTTTCCTTTGGTCTAGGGTATGCCCCTTGTATTTGTTCTTGATCTTTCGATCTTTTTTGTCTATTGATATTCTTTCTTACTTAGCAAAAAAAAAGAAGCTAAGCGGGGTTGCACTTAACTACCCCACTTATGAGAAAGAACTGTATGCATTAGTTCGAGCTTTGGAAACTTGGCAGCACTACTTATGGCCAAAGGAGTTTATGGTTCGCACGGATCATGAATCCTTGAAACATTTGAAGAGCCAACACAAGCTAAACAAGAGGCATGCTTGATGGGTTAAGTTCATTGAGACTTTTCCCTATGTCATTCGCTACAAGCAAGGTAAGGAAAATGTGGTTGTGGATGAACTTTCACACAGGTATGCCTTAATCTCTTCTCTTGATGCTAAGTTTCTTGGTTCTGAGCACATTAAGGAGGTTTATTATAATGACCATGATTTTGGTGAGGTGTATAGTGCATGTGAAAAATCTGCAGTGGGTAAATGTTATAGACATGAGGGTTTCTTGTTTAAAGAGAATAAGTTGTGTGTATCTAATTGCTCAATGAGAGACTTGTTAGTTCGGGAATCACATGGTCGGGGTTTAATGGGACACTTTGGAGTCGCTAAAACCCTAGCTATTTTGCAAGAGCACTTTTATTGGCCACATATAAAACGGGATGTGGAGAGAATTTGTGGTAGGTGTGTCACTTGTAGGCAAGCTAAATCAAGGGTTCAGCCAAATGGTGTATACACACCCCTACCTATTCCTAGTTCACCTTGGATTGATATTTCAATGGATTTTGTTTTGGGTCTACCTAGGAGTAAACGTGGGAGGGATTCAATCTTTGTGGTTGTAGATCGATTTTCTAATATGGCTCATTTTATTCCTTATCATAAGACGGATGATGCTTCTCATGTAGCAGATTTGTTCTTTCGGGAGATTGTGAGGTTACATGGTATGCCTAGGACCATTGTTTCTGATCGGGATACTAAGTTTTTAAGCTACTTTTGGAAAACATTGTGGGGTAAACTAGGAACGAAACTTTTGTTCTCTACTACTTGTCATTCTCAAACCGATGGCCAGACTGAAGTAGTCAATAGGATTTTATCCACTTTGTTGAGGGCTGTCATTAGTAAGAACATTAAGACTTGGGAAGATTGTTTACCACATGTTGAGTTTGCTTATAATCGTTGTGTTCATTCTGCTACTAAGTTTTCACCATTTGAAATTGTTTATGATTTTAATCCTTTAACTCCTTTGGATTTGTCACCTTTACCTGTTTCTGAGCATGTGAATTTAGATGGTGAGAAGAAGGCCAATTTTGTGAAGCAACTCCATGAGAGGGCACAACTCAACATAGAAAGGAGAACTGAGCAATACATCAAGCAAGCCAACAAGGGACGTCACAAGCTGGTTTTTGAGCCTGGTGATTGGGTGTGGTTACACATGAGGAAAGAAAGGTTTCTGGCACAAAGACGTTCTAAGTTGCTGCCACGAGGAGATGGTCCATTTCAAGTACTCGAACGGATCAATGACAATGCCTACAGACTTGATTTACTGGGTGAGTACAATGTTAGTGCTACTTTCAACGTTACTGACTTGAGTCCTTTTGATGTAGGTGAAGATTTGAGGGCAAATCCTTTTCAAGAGGGGGGAATGATGAGGACATCAAGGCTATCAAGACTCATGGTCCGGTTCAAGTTCCAATTGGTCCAGTGACGAGGGCACGAGCTAAGAGATTCAAAGAAGAGATGAATAACCTAGTCCGAAGAGTTCTACAACAAGGAGAAAGTATGCTCACCACCGAGAGTGAACAAAGCTTGGTTTTACTACTCAAATTTGATCTGGGAGAGAACCAGTCCATCATACACGTGCAAGGGAGGTCCCAATCAGATGTGGTCGTATTTCACTAAGTCATATACGTCCAAGTGGGCTCACAATCTGATGTGGCTGAATTGACTAGCAATAAATCAGATGGAGGTTCGAATTTAAAATTTGAATTTGAATTTTTTTTAATTTCCTTGATTTGGTTTGGTTTTGGAAAGGATTAGATTTGAAATGTGAGCAAATTTGGAAAAATACTAGTTTTGGAAGATTGTATTGGCTAGGAAGTAATTAGGGAAATCTCCAAAGATTAGAATATTCTAGAGATCTTATCATGTAAGCCTATACAAAGGCTCTTGGTTGTCAAATTCGAAATTAATGAATATTTTGTGAGTTTTCTATATTCTTCTTGAGTTTGTTGAAGAACTAATCCGAACCTATCAATGAATTCCTTGTGGCGTTCAAACCAGACTTATCAAACGGATCATCCATTCCCGTTTGTGGCGTCTTCACCATACCAAGATTCTTGCTTTGCTAAGCAACGGGTCGCGGTTTCCTTCAAGCTTGAAGGTTCTTTGGTCTTGTTTTCCAGATTTGGTGTTGGGTTTCGTTACATTATTGGCGGGGTTCGTATCATCGTGGATCTTGTAGGAAGACAGAGAAGCTCAACCTATGTCATCTCTTGTTCCTCCAGTGGTGGTAATGGCGAAAAACGTGGAGACCATGACTGTTTCAAGTGAGACTCATCTTTGAATAGCAACTGATATGTTAAACACAATCAAATCAGATCGGGTGACAAACGGATTGGATCGGATATGAATTTATTGGATCGTCTAATTATCGGACATTTAGGATTCGGGTCTGTCGGATCATTGGATCGGATTTAAGCTTAACGGATCAGATTTGTCAGATCGGATCTAAATTGGGTCTGGATCAAACCCGATCCAGTGACAGACCTACTCAAGTGGAGTGGGCTAAAGTTGCTTGGTTGAAGAAGGTTATTCCTAGATATAGCTTCATCGTTTGGCTTGCGATTCGAGAAAGATTGGCTACCCAGCACAAACTTGCTACTTATGGTATTTTAAATGATGTGCTGTGTGTTTTGTAGCGATAAAATTGAAGACCACAACCATCTCTTCTTCCAGTGTTCAATTACCAACAAATTATGGGTTCAGCTACTGACAAAATGTAAGGCCCAATGCTTGAATAATGAGTGGCAAAGGATTGTATCTTGGGCTTGTATCTTGAAGGGGAAGGCTTTGAAGAATATTCTAAGCAACTTGATGTTATCCACCATTGTTTATTCCCTTTGGAGATAAATGAATGATAGATTAATGGCTAACAAGTGTAGGAACATGAAGGCAGTGCTGAATCATATAGTCTTTCAAGTTTGTAATAGGATGGCTAGTTTGAGAGGCTTTCATGGAATGACACCAAATAAGGATCTCCAACAGATATGGCAAATTTTCTATGATATCTTCAAGAACTAAGGGCAGCTATTTTTGCTATTTGTTTAGTTCTTATAGTTGTTAAGCTAAGTTAGCTTGTGTTATGTACTTTTATTAGCTAGTGCTAGTTGGGTTTCTTTGTTTGTTTGAATGGTTTTCTTTTTTGATTATCCTTATTCTTTGGCCTGGGGTATGCCCCTTGTACTCGTACTTGATCTTTCGATCTTTTTTTGTCTATATATTTTTTCTTACTTAGCAAAAAAAAGAGAAAAGGTCTAGTTTCATGGTTGAATTTAATGGGTGTTTTGTGGAGGCTGAACTAAATGATTTAAGATACGGGGGTTTTCATTTTACTTGGAGCAATGGGTGTGCAAAGAACTATATCTTAAGGAAAATTGATAAAGCTCTTGTTAACAGCTGCTGGAATACTAAGTTCAGATTTTCTTCAACTAAATTCTTTCTTTTTGGGGTTTCAGATCATAGCCTTATTTTGGTTCGCTTGGGGCTTCATATGAAAGAAGACAGTAAACCATTTAAGTTCTTTAATTTTTGGGTTGAGTATGAGGAGTTCTTGCCTACGGTGCAAAAAGCTTGGAACATTGATATTGATGGGTACCTAATGTATTGAGTTTGCAAGAAGTTGAAGTTGATAAAAGCTAGTTTGAAGGAGCTACATAAGAAGAAATGTTATGGTATTTCGTTGAGAGTTAACAAAGCTAGAGAGGAGTTACTTAATCTTCAAAGACAGTTGGAGGCAAATGGTGGGGACCATAGACTTGTGGCCAAGGAGAAAGAAAGCCTTTCTAATCTAAATGCTTTGAATAACAGAGAGGAGAGCTTTGTCAACAAAAGAGTAGAATTCTATGGCTTAATGAAGGGGATCAGAATACAAATTTTTTCTTCAAGTTAGTAAGGAATAGAGCAAATAGGAATAAAATTTCTCTAATCAAGAAGGACGATGGTACTGTAGTGGAAGATATTAATGAGGTCAAGGAGGAATTTGTGAAGTACTTTTAGAATTTGTTGAGCAAGGACAATGCTGTGAGGTATTCAGGGAAACAAGAGCTTTAGCAATATATTAGTAAAGTGGTTTTTGAAGAAGCAGGTACAAACATGGATAAGAATGTAACGGAAGATGAGATTAAACAAGTGCTCTTTAGCTTAGATTAAGCAAGTGCTCTTTAGCTTAAATCCAAATAAGGCCCCTGGTCCTGATGGTTTCAATGATTTTTTCTTTAAAAAAGCCTTACCTATAGTTGGAAAGGAGGTGGTTGCTATTATAAAATCCTTCTTTGATTTTCTTTGTTTGCTAAAGTAAGTCAATGCTAATATTATAGCCTTAATCCCGAAAGGTCCTTATCCCACAACCTTAAAGCATTACAGACCTATTTCATATTGTAATACTATGCATAAATGCATTACTAAGATTATTGTGAATAGAATTAAGAGTTTGCTGTCTCTAGCTGTTGATGAAGCCCAATCAGCTTTCATTCAAGGTAGGAAGATCAGTGATAATATCTTACTTGCTTAGGAACTTATGAGAGGCTATCATAAAAACAACAAACTGGCTAAATGTGTTGTGAAGGTAGATCTCATGAAGGCTTATGACTTAATCAGATGGGAATTTGTGTTGGATGTTTTAGAGCTTATGGGATTTTCGGAGAAGCTAAGGAATTGGATACAGGTCTACACTTCTACTCCTATATAGTCAATCAACCTTAATGGTGCCCTTGAGAGCTTCTTTCGTGGTGCTAAGGGTTTGAGGCAAGGTGATCTTTGATCCCCTTACTTGTTTGTAATTTGTATGAATGTCCTATCTCAAATTATTTAGAAGCAAGTGAAGAGGAACCCAAATTTTTAGCTTCATTGGAGATGTGAGAAAACTAGCTTACCCCATCAATGTTTTGCTGATGACTTGATGCTTTATTGCAAGGGTGAGATTGCTTCTACTAGAATTTTAAAGGATGCTTTGGATAAATTTTCTAAATTCTCAGAACTTGTTCCAAATTGTGCTAAGAGTAATATATTTCTCACTGGTTTGGATGATCATGGGAGAGAGCAATTGTTAAATCTATTCAAGTTCCAGCTAGGTGCTCTTCCAATTCGATACTTAGGGGTTTTCTTGATTTTTTCAAAGCTAAAGCCTGAAGATTGCAATAACGTGGTTGATAGAATTGTGACCAAGGCTAAGTCTTAGACTAGTAAATTCCTCTCTTATGCAGGTCGGTTGCAGCTCATCAAATCAGTTTTATTTAGCATGTAGAGCTACTGGTGTGCCTACGTCATTATTCCAAAGAAAGTTTTGAAGAAAATTGATTAATGCTTTAGTGCTTTTCTTTGTAAAGGGCCTAATTTAAAGAATAATGGAGTTAAGGTTAAATAAGAAGAGGTTACAAAACCAAATGATGAAGGTGGTCTGGGCATAAAGAAGTTGGTGGATTGGAACCAAGCTAATATAGCTAGATACATTTGGTTGTTGTGCCAATCTTCTGTGGCCTCTTGTTGGGTGAAGTGGGTAAGAGCAAATCTTCTAGTTAGAAGTCAGTTATGGGCAGCAATACAATCATTAAAATCCTGGGGGGACTTGGAGAATTATTTCACTGTAGGGACTTATTTGGTGGTATAAATCGGTGATTCATGCTTTTAAGTTGCTAAAGGCTCAAAACATCGTCATTAGCGATCAAACCTAGCACATAGCACAAGTTTACACACAAGTGGCGTGTGGAACAAAGGGCACTCACCGGACCAAAGGTTGGAAATTGGGACATTAGTTTTTCACTCTATGCATACTTTTAGCCCTTAAACTTGGCGTTTTGAGTTTTTATGGTGCTATATGCTGAAATGGCATCATTGACTGGTCAAACTAGGCACATAGCACCGTTTAGGCACGAGTGACATGTGGGAACAAATGCGCTTGAGTCGAACTCTTGGTTTCGGAGTTGGAGGTGGCATTTTGAGCATTGAAGGTACTGATGCTCAAAATGATGTCATTGAGCTATCAAACCTGGCACATTGCATGGTCTAGGCACAAGTGATATGCGGGAACAAACCGCGCTTCAGCCCGACTCCCAGTTTGGGAGTTGGAGCCTCTTTTCACTCAATGCATTTTTTCAATTGTTAACTTTGGCATTTTGAGCTTTTAGGGTGCTAAATACGGTCTCATTGAGTGATCAAACCTAGCATGCTGTATGGGCCAGGCACAAGTGATGTGTGGAAACAAACTGTGCTTGAGCCAGGCTCTGAGGTTGGCAAATAGAACTTTTTTTTTTTTCACTCTATGCACACTTTTAGTTATTAAACATGGTGTTTTGACCTTTAACTACTAAAAGCCTGAAACGGCATCATTAAGCCATCAAACCATGCACGAAGCAAGGCCTAGGCATGATTGACAGTTCAGAAACTATCAATTGCTTGATGGATTCTTGGTTTAGTAGTTGGAGTACTTTTTTTTTACTCTGTGCACACTTCTAATTGTTAAACTTGGCATTTTGAGCTTTTATGTTGCTAAAGGACTGAAATGGCAACATTGAGTGATCAAACCCAGCACGTAGCATAATCTAGGAACGAGTAATGTTTGAGAACAAACCACACTTGAGCTAGATTCTAGGTTTGGTTGGAGCAATTTTTCACTCTATGCACACTTTTAGTTTTTAAACTTTGCCTTTTGAACTTTTATGATGCTACAGGTTTGAAATGGCATCATTAAGCGATAAAGCTTGACATGTAGCAAGGTCTAGGCATGAGTGTTGTGTAGGAACCATCCCTTAGCGAGTCGAACTCTCGGTTTGGGTGCAAGAATATTTTTCGTCTCTATGCACACTTTTAGTTGTTAAACTTAGTGTTTTGAGCTTTTAATGTGCTAAAGGCCCAAAACAACGTCATTAAGTAATCAAATCTAGCATGTAGCATGGTTTAGGTAGGATTGCATGTTGGAACCTACTATGTGCGAATTGGACTCATGATTTGGTACTTGGTGTTTCATGCTTTTAAGTTGGTAAAGGCTAGAATAACGTCGTTGAGCGATCAAACTGGTACGTATACAGTCTAGGCGTGTGTGATGTATGGGAAACAACCATATGCGAGCAGACTTGTAGTTTAAGAGTTGAAACATTATTTCACTATATGCCCTCAATTTGTTTCTTTTTTTGAAATGTAAGATATAAATAAAAGAAACCAAAGCTTTACAAGTCTACAAGGGGGATACCCCAGGATGATGGAAACAAAGGCTGGGGCTCAGACGCCCACCCATAAAACTGAAAGGTCCCTAACCATACCTTAGGAGCATTGTCAAACTAGAAAGATTTGCACACTATGTATCCAAAGTTGCCCAGTCATACAACAAACAATAGAAAGACCTAGTCACCATTGTTTTAGGAAGACCCAGCAGCTTGCTATATCTTCCTCTCACCAAGCTTTTATTTTCATTAAACATAGTCACCATGTCCCAAAAAGATTTGTCAAAAATTCTTTTGTTCCTCTCAGTCCATGTAACATGTACTGCATTAGCAATGCATAGACGACAGACGAGCTTCTTCAAGGCCTTTCCTTTGAATTACACCATTGCCCAATCCACAATATTGGCCAAACTATATGTTGACTCCATGCCACATTTTGATGATAACAAAATACTATATTAAAGATCTAATGATTCTACTTAATGTGCTGATCATATATGCCTTAATCTCATTAGGAATATAACTTGAAGGTTAATATAATGAAGACATTGAAAATCTTGTGTGTTGAAAGCTTATCAAGCATGTTGAAGGTTGTTGGGCTATAATGAATGATTAATGAAGGACCTCTCAACAAGAATATGTTCATGATCTCATCTCAAAGAGATTGAAGGTACTCAAAGATGATAAAAGTCTATTGAAGATCTACACAAGACATGGAAGCTCTCTTGATTATTTTGAAGATGTCTTACAAGAATGGAAGACCAGTTTAAGAGGAGATCACAAGACTTGGATGCTCTACTTGAATATTCGAAGAAGTCTTGGATCAATTAAAGAAGCCATGTTGATTGAAGAACTTTATAAGTGATTAAAATAGATTAAATCCTTTTTGAAGAGATTGAAGATATTCCTGAACATCAACATGTTTTGGTAAAGTGATTTCAAACTTTGGAAGCCTTAGTTGGATGATTCTCGAAGAGTTTGAAGACTTTGAAAAAGATTAAAGAAGACTTGTAAAAGTTAAAGGCACTAGGTAAAAATAGTTGACCCATGAATTCCAAGGGTTGACACATTGAGACTTCTCTCTAGAGTTTCAGTAGTTATTGTTCCATCTTCTTCTATGAATTAATGGAGGTTGAAGGTGGCATTAATGAGAGTGGTGCAGCTGGGGGGTTGGTTGAGAGATTCTCTCTCTAGGATTCATTTTCGTTTTCTTTTTCTAGAATTTATTCTGATTTCTTTGAAGAAGATGGAGGGTGAGGATGGAGACCATCTTAGAGAGATGGGGGATATTGCTGTGATTGGCGAGGATGGTTCACCTCAGTTAGGCAATGGTGCAGGCACTTATGACCCTCTTAGTGGCTCTCTTGAGAGATTTCTAAAGCTAAGAGCTGGGTCACAAGGGATTCACGTTGATAATTCTGTAACAGAGGTTGGGCGAGGTCAAGCCATTGTTCTCGGTGCTGCTGCTTGTAGAATCTCTGAGTTGAACTCTAATTTGGAGTTTTTGAATACGGAAAGAGATGAATACAAATCTGAAATCAAAAGACTCAAGGCTATGGTATCTAAGCTATGCAATACTCCAGGTAAAATGCTTGGGTCAAGTATGGCTTCAAAGATGCACGATGTCAAGTCTTGGTTTCAACACTCCTGTTGCAAGCTTTGGAGGTCTTCTCTCATGCACAAATGGTGAAAATCTCTAGGTAGTAACTCTTCATCCAAAAGCTGGGCAGATAAGGTTGAAGAGGAAGAGGAAACTTTTGTGGTGAGTTCTCCCCATGAAGCAGCTGTAAATTAGGTGTCCAAACCTCAACTTATGGAGAAGATGGGTACGGTTCAGGCAGAGAAGGTTGGAGCAAAGGAGGAAACTAATGTGGTGATTGCTCCCCATGTAGTAGCTGTAAATTTGGTGTCCAAACCTCAACTTGTGAAGAAGAAGGGTACTGTTCATGCACTTGGTGGAGAGAGTGCAAATACAAAGGTGATAGGGATGGGTCTTAACTCCACTACTTTGGGTTTGGGAAATGGGGTGTAGCATGCTTGCATGGGTGAAGAGAGTGCAAATGCAAAGGGGATGGAGATAGGTCTTGTCTCCACTACTTTAGGTTTGGGAAATGGAGTGCAACATGCTTACTTGGGTGGAGGAAAAGCTAGAGACAATTTTGTTGTGGTAGAATTTGTAGTCAACCAAGCATGGAGGCAGCATGGGAGGGGCACGGTTAATGAACCTAGTGAAATGCAAAGTGGTTCCAATGGTCCAATTAAGTGGGTTTCCATTTTAAAGTCAAAGAAAGGCTCTTTTATGAATCTTGAATATTTCCAACCTGAAGTGGGAAATGATAGAGCTAATGTTAAACCCCCTTCGGTTGTGGTTGCCCAGGGTGCTGAGTTGTGGGAAAATGCTCTGGTTGGGTACTTTATGCAAAATAAACTACCCTTTAATTTAGTCAACAACATTGCCAAGAAAGTATGGGATAAACATGAGTTTGACAAATTGTTGACCATTGATAATGGGTTCTATTATTTTAAGTTTTCAATAGCTATGGGTTGTGAATGGGTCATTAAGAATGGACCATGGCACTTTGCTGGGCGTCCTATATGCCTAAGGAAATGGCAACTCAACATGAACCTTAGTAAGGATAGTTGTAAATCAGTCCCCATTTGGGTTAATTTCTATAATGTTCCTTTGGAATTGTGGATTGCAAAAGGTCTAAGTTATGTGACTAGTGCAGTGGGAAAACTCCTATATCCTGATAACTTGACTGAAGAGTTAAAGAGAATAAACTTTGCTAGAATCTGTGTGGAAGTTAATGCTGAATCTAAACTTTCAGATTCCTTTGATTTGGAGGTGAAAGGTAGAGGTGTTGTTGAAATAGCTATTGAGTACAATTGGGTTCCAAAGATTTGTGAAGTTTGCAAAGAATTTGGGCATGTAGTGAGCAAGTGCAAAAAGGTGATTAAACAAGAATGACAAGTTAAAAAGAATTCAGTAGTAAAGATTGCTAATGAAGAGGGTTGGACAGAAGTTAAGCGCAAAAGGAAGGAGATTACTATTGATGAGGATGCTACAAGTGCTCCAAGTTTAGCTGGTCCAAGTGGTGCTCGGCAATTAGAGGAGATGCTTTCTACTACTTTGAGGGCAACAGATGCCCTTCCAAGTGGTGCTTGTAGAGGCGATCAATTAGTAGCCATGAAACCAGCCAATCTGATGATGAATGCTGTTTTTGAGGTCACAACTCTCAATAGATTTCAACAATTGGACAAAATAGAAGACATGAAAACTAGTGGGGATGGTCAGTCAAATTTGATGGCACCTCCTGATGCAAATCCTTTAAGAGACAAGGCGGCGGTAGTGGATGAAGTTGATCGAAAGATACAAAAGAATAAGAGGAAGAATGAGAAGAAAAGAAGACAGAGCTTAGCTGGTAGCTTTAAGGGCAAAACCTCTTTTTCTAAGTAATTAATGTCGTTTCCTTGCTGGAATGTGAGAGGTCTCAATGACCTCTCTAAGCAGAGAGAAATCAAAGATTTTGTTGGGAGCCACAACATTTGGTGCTTTGGTTTTGTAGAAACTAGAGTCAAGTTGGAGAATAGGGATTTAATCTGTCTTGGGCTGATGAAGAATTGGGATTTCATCCATAATTATAACACTAATGGGGATGGTAGAATTTGGATTGGGTGGAATTCGAATTTTGTGAAATTGGATGTTTTAAGCATGACTAACAAAATTATTCATTGTAAGATCTTTCTTATTGAGCAGAAGATCCATTGCTACATTTCTTTCGCTTATGGTTTACACACTGTAACCCTCAGAAGGCAGCTTTAGAGAGATCTTGAGCAACATGCAAATCTGGTCTATAATGAACGTTGGCTTGTCATGGGTGATTTTAATGCTATAAGATCTCCTTTTGAGAGAAGGGGGGAAGCACTGATTGGCCTAGTTTCATGGACGAATTTAATGAGTGTCTTATGGAGGCTGAGCTAGATGATCTTCGATACGAGGGTTTCCATTTTACTTGGAATAATGGGTGTGCTAAGAAGTATATCCTAAGGAAAATTGATAGAGCTTTTGTTAATAGCTGCTGGAACTCTAAGTTCAGATTTTCTTCAGTTGAATTCTTTCCTTTTGGGGTTTCAGATCATAGCCCTATTTTGGTTCGCTTGGGGCTCCATATGAAGGAAGGTACTAAACCATTTAAGTTCTTTAATTTTTGGGTTGAGTATGAGGAGTTTTTACCTACGGTGCAGCAAACTTGGAATACTGTTGTTGATGGGTACCCAATGTACCGAGTTTGCAAGAAGTTGAAGATGGCGAAATCTAGTTTGAAGGAGCTAAACAAGAAGAAGTGTTATGATATTTCACTGCGAGTTAATGAAGCTAGAGAGGAGTTGTTTAATCTTCAAAGACAGTTAGAGGCAAATGGTGGGGATTCTGGGCTTATGGCTAAGGAGAAAGAGAGCCTTTCCAAACTTAATGTTTTGAATAACCAAGAGGAGAGCTTTACCAAGCAAAAGAGCAGAATTCTATGGCTGAATGAAGGGGATCAGAAGACCAATTTTTTCTTTAAGTCAGTAAGGAATAGAGCTAATAGGAATAAAATCTCCTCCATAAAGAAGGAAGATGGTACTGTAATGGAAGATATTAAAGAGGTCAGAGAAGAATTTGTAAAGTACTTCTAGAACTAGTTGGGGAAGGAAAATGATGTAACGTATCTAAGGAAACAAGAACTTCAGCAATATATTAATAAAGTGATTTCTCAAGAAGCAGTGCAAATATGGACAGGAATGTCACGGAAGATGAGATTAAGCAAGTGCTCTTTAACTTAAATCTAAACAAGGCCCCTGGTCC
Source organism: Euryodendron excelsum (assembly GCA_033060915.1). Classification (NCBI taxonomy): domain Eukaryota; kingdom Viridiplantae; phylum Streptophyta; class Magnoliopsida; order Ericales; family Pentaphylacaceae; genus Euryodendron; species Euryodendron excelsum. Next base: position 29,024,413 of record CM065397.1, read on the forward strand.
TGATGGTTTCAATGGTTTTTTCTTTAAGAAAGCTTGGCCCATAGTTGGAAAGGAGGTGGTTGCTGCCATTAAATCATTCTTTGATTCTGGTTGTTTGCTAAAGGAAATCAATGCTACAATTGTAGCCTTAATCCCCAAAGTTCGTCCCACAACCTTAAAGGACTATCGACCTATCTCTTATTACAATACTCTGTACAAATGCATTACTAAGATTATTGCGGATTGAATTAAGAGTTTGCTGCCCCTAGTTATTGATGAAGCCCAATCAGCTTTCATTCAAGGAAGGAAGATTAGTGATAACATCTTACTTGCTCAAGAACTTATAAGAGGCTATCATAAGAACACCAAGTTGGCTAAATGTGCTGTGAAGGTAGATCTCATGAAGGTTTATAACTCAGTCAGATGGGAATTCATGTTGGATGTTTTGGAGCTTATGGGATTTCTAGAGAAGCTAAGGAATTGGATATAGGTCTGCATCTCTACTTCTATGTACTTAATTAGCCTTAATGGTGCCCTAGAGGGCTTCTTTCTTGGAGCTAACGGCCTGAGGCAAGGTGATCCTTTATCCCCTTACTTATTTATAATTTGTATGAATGTCCTATCTCAAATTAATCAGCAACAAGTGAAGAGGAACCCCAATTTTCAGTTTCATTGGAGATGCAAGAAAACTAGCTTAACTCATTTTTGTTTTGCTGATGACTTGATGCTTTATTGCAAGGGTGAGATTGCTTCTGCTAGGATTTTAAAGGAGGCTTTAGATACATTTTCTGAATTCTCAGGTCTTGTTCCAAATTGTGCCAAGATTAATATATTTCTCACTGGTTTGGATGATCAAGGGAGGGAGCAATTGTTAAATCTTTTCAAGTTCCAGCCAGCCTTTAAAGGAGGATTGACACCTATCTCTACTTCAAACAAATGTTCTACATTCGAAGATATTGAAGGTGTTCAAATAAAGCTTCTATCAAGCATGCATAGATTCAATGAAGATTGATTTGCACTAGACTGAAGACTTCATCAGAATATGCAAAGATCAGTTGAGGAGGTGCAATGTCCAATTAAAGATGAATTGTTTGTTGAAGAGTTTGAAAATGCTTAAGAGATAATTTCATCTAGAATGCAAAGATCTATTTAAGACAATGCGATTAAAATTTCTGAGAAGATGGCTCACAATGAATATCTGATCCTTACCTGGAATCTAAATGAAGAATTCTTCTATAATATAAAGGATCCATGAAGACTAGATGCATGAAGGCTTCATCATGTTTGCAATGATCTCAGTGAAGTGATTTTAATGAAAAATAAAAAAATTGCTAGCAAAGAGAGGAAATCAGAAATCAAGTATTGTGAAGCTCTACACAACTGAGGAAGCTTAGCATTGAAAGATAGTGTTCTATAATGAAAGAAGAAAGCTTTGCAAATGAAGAAGAAAAGATGAACATTGATCAAATGATGGTTTGACAGTTTGAGATTCAATAAGATGATCAATATCCAATGATTGATTTTAAATGGTAGATGAATTGATTATGATATCTTTGTTAAAGAGAAGTTTACTTTTGAGTCTAAACTTGAGAAACTTGAATGGAAATCCATGACATTGTTGGTGATGAGAAATTTGTGTCCCTCTAGTATGACTTTTGGTCACCTATGGGCCCGATACATTCAACCTTTAGACCCCGACGATAAACTGGGTCGATTCCCCCCGTCATTGTAAGTAGAATCATCCGTGATGATCATTGGAGGTGGCCAATTGCAAACTCAACAGAATTACTCCAACTCAAAAGAGGTCTTCCTAGTGATATGGTGCCTCACTACTCTAGGAGGGACAAAACTATTTGGTTGCTTGATAGTGATAATGCTTTCTTTGTCCAATCAGCTTGGGATCAGTTGAGATTGAAAGGTTACGTTTCAAGAACGTTGTCCCCAGGTATAGTTTTATTCTTTTATTAACTATTAAAGAAAGACTTACCTCCCAGGATAAGCTGGTGTAGATTGGGAAATTATAAGGTATGAGCTGTGTATTGAGTAGAGAGAATATTGAGAATCATGATCATCTCTTTTTTCAATGCAACTACTCAAATAGAATTTGGAGAGTTTTACTGGCAAAATGTGGATGGCAATGCTCTGAGCCTTCCTAGTAAGGTATTATTCAATGGGCAAATCAGTAGATGCATGGAAATTCCTTGAAGAGCTCGCTTGGGAAGTTGATTCTCTCCACTACAGTATATACTATTTGTAATAGAAGGCATGGCAGAATTTTTTCTAACTCCTATAAGGATGTGGTGTCAGTGTTGAATGATATCATATCTCTTATAAGGAGCCGAGTGATTGGTGGAATAAGTTTTCCTCTTTCGGAGGTGAATAGGCATCTTAAGCAAGAATGGAGGCTTGGGCTACCTTGGTGGTTCATGAAGCTGTTGTCATGTATGTGGGTCTCACTTTCTCATGGTTCTTGACTATGCTCTATAAATGATCCCCATCCTTTGTATGTTTGTCTTGGGATATGCCCCTTATAGCCTATACTCTATTGTATTTTCTTCTTAATATATCATCTAACTTATCAACAACAAATAAAAAAAGGATGATATCTACTCTGAGTTGGTTGGGCAATTTTATGCCCATGCCCAAAAAGAAAGGAGAAATATAAATATTTCTAGTTATGTTAAGGGTGTTTCTATTCTTCTCACTAAGAGTGATTTGTCAAATTTTGGGTATGAATGCTGGTGGAGAAATAGGGAAGAAGAACATTAGATAGATGTGCAGCCCTAACCATTCTTATGGGAAAAGAAGTGACTGATGATAGTTTCCAAACCATTGCCAATGACCTCCCATTAGACTTGAGACTTGTCCATCACTTTATGTGCCACATTCTTATTCCTAAAGGAGGAAAGTTTGAATACATTTATGAAAAAGAGTAGTTCTTCATGTGAGCTTATTTAACTGAGACCAAGGTTGACTTGGCTGATTTTATTTTGAATTACATGCTTAAGGCAACCAGGACAAAGGTGAGTTTGCCTTGTGGAATATTTTTGACACTTCAAGGTTGATTTATCCAATGAAAAGATGAGATGTTCACTAAGCTTGATACAAAAATTGATAATGGAGCAATGAGGTTGCTACAAACTGAGAAGAAAGTAAGGGAAACGAGCAAAGCTTTTGTGACTGAGAGAAACAATTTGAGAAAAGACATAACCAATGACATTGCTATCTCAATTGAATATATTGGGAAATACATCAAGAAGGTCATTGGAAATGAATACAAGTCTCTCTTCTCTTAACCAGCAAAGTTGCCAGAGGAGGACTCAACACTGATGAGATCAATGAATCAACTAAGAGAGTCAACATTCCCATTACTGAACCATCAAATCCTTCAACCCAAGCCCCTCCAGAGTAATAAGCAGGCACTCATAGATATGGCTTGAGGCAAAGAAATCCATCCTCCAAGTTCTCCAACACAGTTGATAACCTTGTTGATCTCTCCCAAACCCCATCTCCAACTCAAAGATATGGCATGAGTACTTTTGCATTTGCATTTTCATTTATACTAGCATAATTTCTTAACAATACCTTTTACTAGGATGGTGTGTCATCCTTAAGACAGTTATTTTGTAATACTTTTATGAATGTTGTTGTTTTAATATTTATAGATGCCTATCAAGTATAAATACAAGGGGCATACCCAAGCAATAAGATGAGGATCATCTGGAAAAGAAGATAACCATCCTAACAACAAAGGGAAGAAAGCTAGCACTAGCTAAGTAAAGTACACAACATAAGCTAGCTTAGCTTTACAACTCTAAGGAACTGAACATTAACAACAAAACAGCTACCCTTAGTTCTTGAATATATCATCGAGAATCAGTCATACTTGCTGGAGATCCCTATTTGGGCCGTTCGTTAAAAACGTCTCATTGAGCATTGCTTTCATGTCCCTACACTTGTTAGCCATTAATTTATCATTCCTTTCTCTCCAAAAGAAATAACATTGGTGGATAACATTAACTTGCATAGAATATTCTTCAAAGACTTTCCCTTCAAGGTACAAGCCCAAGATACAATCCATTGCCACTCATTACTCAAGCATTAGGCCTTACATTTTGTCAACAGCTGAACCCACAATCTGTTAGTAATCGGACATTGGAAGAAGAGATGGTTGTGATATTTAATTTTCTCTACAAAACACACATCACATGTCATTTAAAATACCATAAGCAGCAAGTTTGGGTATTACCTTGATAACTTGATTTGTTGAGTTGATCGATTTAGGTGTTTGCTATCCTAACAATAATTCTTTCTATATTTTAAGATTTTTGCTATTGTACTTGTTTTTAAATTCTATATATAACTCTTTGATGCGAACCTCAACCAACATGCGTTGAGACCTAACAACAATATTGGAATACTTGCCCATGAAAGCTAAAAGTCAGATTTTGAAAGAAAACCTCGATCAAACTTTTATAACTGAAATGCGAACCAAAGGTATAGAGTAACTAACCCCGACCCAATGATTATATGGAATCATGAACCGAAGATATAAAATTTGTACGCCATAAGGAAGAATACTTGATAAGTTCACAAGCTCTTTGAAGAACTAATAGAAGAAACAACACTCGTGTTTTTTTTTTTAATCTCAATTCAATGTCCGTCATTACAAAGATTGCATACTATTTATAGAACATGGTTGAGGAAAAAAGGAATACAAATCAGTCCCTAACCGATGGGCATCCAATCATTAGCTAAGTCAAAAGATTACTCAAAAGACTACAAATCAGCCCCTAATTGATGGGCAATCAGCGAATCAATTAGTTAATTCAAAAGACAACAAATTAGTCCCTAATTAATGGGCAATCAACTAACTCAAAAGATAACAAATCAGCCCCTAATTGATGGGCAATCAACCAATCAATTAGCTAAGTCAAAAGATTACTAATTAGCCCCATCAATAGCTTGAATTATATTTATTATGCCTTCATCTTCCTTTGGGCCAAGCTTGGAATGCCTCATTTTAGAATAAGCCTAGATCTCATCAATCAGTCCATTAATTGCTTCTTTGATCTTTTTGGTTCTTACTCTTGTAATATGCTCAGCTGGAACATGTAATGGATCCTTTAATAGTGGTTGTTGATTCCCATCATTCCCCCATTTTTCAAAAGAATTCGTCCTCCAATCATCACCAACATCAAAAAGAGAAATATCAAAAACATTAAATGTAGCACTAATGTTACACTCACCTGAAAGATCCAACTTGTAGGCATTATTGTTGAGCCGCTCAAGGACTTGGAATGGACCATCCCCTCTAGGATGTAGTTTGGACGGCCTATGGGCTGGGAATCTTTCCTTTCTCATATGCACCCAAACCCAATCACCTGATTCAAAGATGACTCATCTACGACCCTTGTTGGCTTTTGCCGCATATTGCTCATTTTTTTTTGTTGTATGTGTTGCCATACACTTTAATGGAGTTTCTTCACCATCTTAGCCTTCTTTTGACCATCCAAACTAGTCCTTTTTGTTTTTTTTTTTTTTTTGCTACTGACAGGGAGAACCCGCCCGGTTTATTGCCAAAGTCAACCCCCGGTATAGTCGACTGGTAAACCACCCTGGGCCCACGTAATACCCCGCTAACCATGTGGTCTGTTTAATACGCAAGGCTTATGCCTTGGGCGGGTGGCCCCAAGAATCGATCCCATGACCTCCAAGTGGGAAGTAGCTCCACTAACCATTTGGGACAACCCTTGGGGTTTAAACTGGTCCTTTCATTAACTGAAAAAGGTAGCAAATTAAAGGAGTTAGTTGATTAAAACCATAAATAATCTCAAATGGTGAAAAATCAATAGTAGAATGAACACTTAAGTTATATGCAAACTCAATGAATGGCAAACAATCCTCCCAATTTTTCAAGTTCTTTTGAATTATAGTATCTAACAAAGTAAGAAAAATAAGAAAAAAATTTTATTCACTTTCTTGGTTTGTCCATCTGTTAGGGGGTGACAAGTAGTCGAAAACAACAATTTAGTTCCTAACTTTTCCCACAAGACTTTACAAAAATAGCTGAGGAACTTAACATCACGATTAGACATAAAACTCCTAGGAACACCATGGAGTCGTACTATCTCTTGAAAGAATAAATCAGCTTACCATGGAGTCGTACTACCTCTTAAAAGAACAATACTCTGAGGCATGGGTAAAGGAGTGTATAATCCATGTGGTAAGACTCTAGATTTGGCTTGCTTACATGTAACGCATTTAGTACAAATTCTCTTTTTTTTTTTTTTTGCTCAATAAGAAAGAATATATAGGCAAAAAAAGATTAAAAAATCAAGTACAAATACAAGGGGCATACCCCAGGCCAAAGGATAAGGATAATCAAGAAAGATAAACACCAAACAAACAAAAGAACCCAACGACCACTACCTAAGAAAAGTGCACAACACAAGCTAACTTAGCTTAACAACTATAAGAACTAAACAAATTGCAAAATCAGCTGCTCTTAATTCTTGAAAATATAATCGAAAATCCGCCATTTCTGTTGGAGATCCCTATTTGGTGTCGTTCCATGAAAGCCTCTCAAACTAGCCATCCTATTACGAACTTGAAAGACTATATCGTTGAGCACTTCCTTTTTTTTTTTTTTTTTGCTAAGTAAGAAAGAATATATAGACAAAAAAGATCAAAAGATCAAGTACAAATACAAGGGGCATACCCCAGGCTAAAGGATAAGGATAATCAAGAAAGATAACCACTAAACAAACAAAAGAACCCAGCTAGCACTAGCTAAGAATAGATCATAACACAAGCTAACTTAGCTTAACAACTATAAGAAATAAACAAATAGCAAAAACAGCTGCCCTTAGTTCTTGAAAATATTATCAAGAATCTTCCATATCTGTTGAAGATACCTATTTGGAGTCGTTCCATGATAGCCTTGCAAACAGTCATCCTATTACGAACTTGAAATACTATATCATTGAGCACTGCCTTCATGTCCCTACACTTGTTAGCCATTAATCTATCATTCCTTTCTTTCCAAATGATATAAACAGTAGTGGATAGCATTAACTTGTATAGAATATTTTTCAAAGCCTTCCCCTTCAAGGTACAAGCCCAAGCTACAATCCCTTGCCACTCATTACTCAAGCATTGGGCCTTACATTTTGCTAGCAGCTACACCCACAATCTATTGGTGATCGAACACTGGAAGAAGAGATGGTTGTGGTCTTCAATTTTATCTTTACAAAACGCACAATACATGTCATTTAACATACCATAGGCAGCAAGTTTGTCTTGGGTGGCTAATCTTTCTCAAATGGCAAGCCAAAGGATGAAACTATATCTAGGAATAGCCTTCTTAAACCAAGCAACTTCAGCCCACTCAACTTGAGGACTATGCTTTCTAATACTTTGCCAAGCTGATCTAATTGAAAATTGGTGATTTTGTTTTTGGAATCCATATAGCTTGAGCACTACAAGAGCTATTAGGATGCGGAATACATGACATACACCTCTTGAGTTCCATCAACTCTATGGAATTTGCCATAGGCCAATGCCACTGGTTGTCTCTAATAATAGTGTTGACTTTTGCTTCTTTGCCTAGCTCAGAATCATAGATCACTCTATCTCCCATTCTTTGATGTATTGGCCCCATTGGCAGCCAATTATCATACCAAAGGGAAACCTGTGAGCCTTCCCTAATTTTGTACTTGATCAAAGGCCTTACGATATCTCTTAGATGCAGAATTTTTCTCTAAGTCCAAGTGCAATCCCAAGGAATCTTAGCCACCCAGAATTGACTTCTAACTTGAAGGTCTGCTCTGACCCACTTCACCCAACAAGAGGTTGTAGAAGATTGTCACAACAACTAGATGTATCTAGCTATATTAGCTTGGTTCCAATCCACCAACTTCTTTATGCCTAGACCACCTTCATCATTTGGCTTAGTAATCTCTTCCCAATGAACCTTAGCTCCAGTATTCTTTAAATCAGGCCCTTTCCCAAGAAAAGCTATGAAGCATTGATCAATTTTTTTCAAAACTTTCTTTGGCATAATGAAGTGCGCACACCAGTAGCTCTGCATGCTAAGTAAAACTGATTTGATGAGCTACAACTAGCCAGCATAAGAAAGGAACTTACCAGTCCAAGACTTGGCCTTGCTCACAATTCTATCAACCAAGTTATTGCAATCTTCAGGTTTCAGCTTAGAAGAAATCGAGGGGACCCCTAAGTACCAAATTGGAAGCACACCTGGCCGGAACTTGAAGAGATTTTACAATTGCTCCCTCCCATGATCATCCAAACCAGTGAGAAATATATTACTCTTGGCAAAATTTGAAATAAGACCTGAGAGACCTGAGAATTCAGAAAATGTATCCAAAGCCTCCTTTAAAATCCTAGCAGAAGCAATCACACCCTTGCAATAAAGCATCAAGTCATCAGCAAAACAAAAATGAGTTAAGCTAGTTTTCTTGCATCTCCAATGAAACTGAAAATTGGGATTCCTCTCCACTTGCTGTTGATTAATTTGAGATATGACATTCATACAAATTACAAATAAGTAAGGGGATAAAGGATCACTTTGCCTCAGGCCTTTAGCTTTAGGAAAGAAGCCCTCCAAGGCACCATTAAGACTAATTGAGTACATAGGAGTAGAAATACAGACTTGTATCCAATTCCTTAGCTTTTCTGGAAATCCCATAAGCTCCAAAACATCCAGTACAAATTCCCATCTGATTGAGTCATAGGCCTTCATGAGATCTACCTTCACAGCACATTTAGCCAACTTGTTTTCTTATGATAGCCTCTTATAAGTTCCTGAGCAAATAAGATATTATCACTAATCTTCCTACCTTGAATGAAAGCTGATTGGACTTCATCAATAACTAGAGGTAGCAAACTCGTAATTCTATCCGCAATAATCTTAGTAATGCATTTGTACAGAGTATTGTAACAAGAAATAAGTCGCTAGTCCTTTAAGGTTGTGGGATTAGGAACTTTGGGTATTAAGGCTACAATGGTAGCATTGACTTCTTCTAGCAAACAACCAGAATCAAAGAATGATTTGATGGTAGCAACCACCTCCTTTCCAACTATAGGCTAGGTTTTTTTAAAGAAAAAACCATTTAAACCATCAGGACCAGGGACCTTGTTTGGTTTAAATTTAAGAGCACTTGCTTAATCTCATCTTCCGTGACATTTTTGTCCATGTTTGCAGCTGCTTCTTAAGAAATCACTTTACTAATATACTGCTAAAGTTCTTGTTTCCCTAGATACTTCACAGCATTTTACTTACCCAACAGGTTCTGTAAGTACTTCACAAATTCCTCCTTGACCCCTTTAATATCTTCCACTACAGTACCATCCTCCTTTTTAATGGAGGAGATTTATTCCTGTTTTCCCTATTCTTTATTAACTTGAAGAAAAAATTGGTATTCTAATCCCCTTCATTCAGCCACAAAATTCTGCTCTTTTGCTTGGCAAAGCTCTCCTCTTGGTGATTCAAAGCATTAAGTTTGGAAAGGCTCTCTTTCTCTTTGGCCACAAGCCTAGGATCCCCACCATTTGCCTCTAATTGTCTTTGAAGTTAAGCAACTCCTCTCTAGCTTCATTTACTTGCAGCGAAATATCATAACATTTCTTCTTATTTAGTTCGTTCAAACTAGCTTTCACCATCTCCAGCTTCTTGCAAACTCAGTACATTGGGTACCCATTAACAACAATATTCCGAGTTTGCTGCACTGTAGGCAAAGACTCCTCATACTCAGCCCAAAAATTAAAGAATTTAAATGGTTTAGTACCTTCCTTCATATGGAGCCCCAAGCAAACCAAAATAGGGCTATGATCTGAAACCCCAAAAAGAAAGAATTTAGCTGAAGAAAATCTGAACTTAGAGTTCCAGCAGCTGTTAACAATAGCTCCATCAATTTTTCTTAGGATATAGTTTGTAGCACATCCATTGTTCCACGTAAAATGGAAACCGCCGTATCGAAGATCATCTAACTCAACCTCCACAAGACACTCATTAAATTCATCCATGAAACCAAGCCAATCAATGCTTCCCCCCCTTCTTTCAAAAGGAGATCTTATTGCATTAAAATCACCCATGACAAGCCAAGGTTCATTACAGACCAGATTTGCGTGTTGCTTAAGATCCCTCCAAAGTTGCCTTCTAAGGGCTACAGTGTGTAAACCATAAGCAAAAGAAATGTAACAATGGATCTTATGCTTAATAAAGAAGATCTTACAATGAATAATTTGGTTAGCCATGCTTAGAGCATCCAATTTCACAAAATTCGAATTCCACCCAACCCAAATTCTACCATCCCCATTAGTGCTATAATTATGGATGAAATCCCAATTCTTCATCAGCCCACGACAGGTCGAATCCTTATTCTCCAATTTGACTCTAGTTTCTACAAAACCAAAACACCATATGTTGTGGCTCCCAACAAAATCTTTGATTTCTCTCTACTTGGGGACGTCATTGAGACCTCTCACATTCCAGCAAGCAAACAACATCAATTACTTAGAAAAAGAGGTGTTCCTCTTAGAGCTACTAGCTGAGCTCTGTCTTATTTTCTTCTCATTCTTTCTCTTATTCGTTTGTTTCTTCCGATCAACTTCATCAACTACCACCACCTTGTCTCTTTGAGGATTTGCATTAGCAGTTGCCATCAAATTTGACTGACCATCCCCACTCGTTTCCATGACTTCAATTTCTTCCACCTTGTCCAATTGTTGAAATCTATTGAGAGTTATAACCTCAACAACAAGTTTCATTATTAGATTGGCTGGTTTCATGGCTACTAATTGATCACCTCTGCAAGCACCACTTGGAAGGGCATCTGTTGCCCTCGGAGTAGTAGAAAGCATCTCCTCTAATTGCCCAGCACCACTTGGACCAGCTAAACTTGGAGCACTTGTAGTATCCTCATCAATAGTAATCTCCTTCCCTTTACACTTAACTTCTGTCCAACCCTCTTCATTAGCAATCTCTACTATTGAATTCTTTTTAACTTATCATTCTTGTTTAATCACCTTTTTGCACTGCTCACTGCATGCCCAAGTTCTTTGCAAACTTCACAAATCTTTGGAACCCAGTTGTACTCAACAACACTTTCAACAACTCCTTTACCTTCCACCTCCAGATCAAAGGAATCTGGAAGTTTAGATTCAGCATTAACTTCCACACAAATTCTAGCAAAGTTTATTCTCTTTAACTCTTCAGTCAAGTTATCAGGATATAGGGGTTTTCCCATTGCATTAGCCACATAACTTAGACCTTTTGCAATCCATAATTCCAAAGGAACATTATAGAAATTAACCCTAATTGGGACTGATTTACAGCTATCCTTACTAAGGTTCATGTGGAGTTGCCATTTCCTTAGGCATATAGGACGCGCAGCAAAGTGCTATGGTCCATTCTCAATAACCCATTCACAACCCATAGCTGATGAAAACTTAAAATAATAGAACCCATTATCAGTGGTCAACAATTTGTCAAACTCATGCTTGTCCCATAATTTCTTGGCAATGTTGTTAACTAAATTAAAGGGTAGTTTATTTTGCATAAAGTACCCAACTAGAGTATTTTTTCACAACTCAGCACCCTGGACAGCCACATCCCAATGGGGTATAACTTTAACTCGATCATTTCCCATTTCAAATTTAAAATCTTAAAGATTCATAAAAGAGTCTTTCTTTGACTTTAAAATGGAAACCCACTTACTTGGACCATTGGGACCACTTTGCTTTTCACCAGGTTTATTGACCCTGCCCTTCCCATGCTGCCTTCATGCTTGGTTGATTGCAAATTCTACCATAGCAGAATTGTCTCCAGCTTTTTTTCACCCAAGTAAGCATGTTGCACTCCACTTCCCATACCTAAAGTAGTGGAGACAAGACCTATCTCCATTCCCTTTGCATTGACACTCTCTTCACCCATGCAAGCATGCTGCACCACATTTCCCAAACCCAAAGTAGTGGAGACAAGACCCATCCCCATCCCCATCACCTTTGTATATGTTCTCTCTCCACCAAGTGCGTGAATAGTACCCATCTTCTTCACAAGCTGAGGTTTGGACACCAAATTTGCAGTTGCTACAAGGGGAGCAATCACCACATTAGTTTCCTCATTCGCTCTAACCTTCTCTGCTTGAATCGTACCCATCTTCTCCACAAGCTGAGGTTTGGCATCGAATTTGCAACTGCTTCATGGGGAGAGCTCACCACATAAGTTTCCTCTTCCTCCTTAACCTTATCTGTCCAGCTTTTGGATGAAAAGTTACTACTTGGAGATTTTTTACCATTTGTGCACAAGAGTGGACCTGGAAGCTAGCAACGGGAGTGTTGAAACAAGCCTTGACATCATGCATCTCTAAAGCCATACTTGACCCAAGCTTTTTACTTGGGGTATTGCATAACTTAGATACCATAGCCTTAAGTCTTTCATTTTTAGATTTGTACTCAATTCTTTCCATCTTCAAAAACTCCAAATTAGAGTTCAACTCAGAGATTCTACGAGAAGCAGCACCTTGAACAATGGCTTGACCTCGCCCAACCTCTGCTATAGAATTATCAACATAAATCCCTTATGACCCAGCTTTTAGCTTTAGGAATCTCCCAAGAGAGCCATTAAGAGGGTCATAAATGCTTGCACCATTGCTTAACAGAGGTGAACCATCCTCACCAATTGTAGTAATATCCCCCATCTCTCTAAGATGGTCTCCATCCTCACCCTCCATCTTCTCCAAAGAAATCAGAATAAATTCTAGAAAGAGAAAACGAAAATGAATCCTAGAGGGAGAAGCTCTCAACTAACCCCCCAGCTGCACCACGCTCATTAATGCCACCTTCAACCTCCATAATGCAACTAGAGGATGATGAAACAATAATTGCTGAAACTCTAAAGAGAAGGGAGAGCTTCTCTCTCTAAAATTTAGGGAGTTTTTTTTGTACAAATTCTCTTCACATCACGGTTCATCTTTGGCTAAAAAAAAAAAAAAATGTTCGTGCAACACGTCTAACGTCTTCCTTACACCAAAATGACCCATCAAACCACCACTATGTGCCTCACGCACAAGCAACCGTCGTATAGAACTATTAAGCACACAAATTTTATTCTCTCTAAACAAATACCCATCTAGTCTATAGAACTTACCAAACATTGCCTTTTCAAATGCTCTATACATGCTAGCAAAGTCATCATCTTTAGCATACAATTCTTTAACATATTCAAATCCCAATAACTTTGTATTTAAAGTTGAAACAAGGGCATACTTTCTTAATAATGCATCAACCACAACGTTTTCCTTACCTTATTTGTATTTAATTACGTAAGGGAATGTCTTATTAAATTCCATCCACTTGGCATGCCTTCTATTCAACTTACCATGTCCTTTTAAATGCTTCAAGGACTCATGGTCGGTATGCATGACAAATTCTTTCGGCCAAAGATAATGTTGCCAAGTCTCCAATGCTCGCACGAAAACATAAAGCTTCTTGTTATATGTTGGGTAGTTCAAAGCTATCCTATTTAGGTTTTCACTAAAATAGGCTATTGGCCGCTTCTCCTGTATTAGAACTGCTCCAATACCTATTCCTGACGCATCACACTCAATTTTAAAAGTTTTAGAAAAATTAGGCAATGCTAACAAAGGAGCACCACACAATCTTTCTTTAATCTCATGAAATGTGCAATCTTTCTCATTACCCTATTTAAAACCCAATGAATTTTTTTTAACAATTTCAATCAGTAGTGCGGCTAGTGTACTAAAATATTTGACGAATCACCAATAAAAACTAGCCAAACCATAAAAACTTCTTACCTCTGTGATTAACTTGGGTGTGGGTCATTCCTTGATAGCCCTTACCTTTTCCTCATCCACCTCAATTCCTTTCACAATAACAACATAACCAAGAAATGCAACTTTATCTATGCAAAAGGAACATTTCTTTAAATTGGCATATAGTTTTTCTTTTCTCAAAAAATTAAGCACGTAATGCAAATGATCAATATGCTCATCCAAGCTATTGCTATACACCAAAATGTCATCAAAATAGACCACAACAAATTTGCCTATAAACGCACGCAATGGATGATTCATTAACCTCATGAATGTACTTGGTGCATTAATTAGACCAAAAGGCATAACCAACCACTCATACAATCCACATTTAGTTTTAAAGGAAGTTTTTCATTCATCACACTCTTTCATCCTAATTTGATGATACCCACATTTCAAATTAATTTTTGTAAAAATACATGACCCATGTAACTCATCCAACACGTCATCTAGCCTAGTAATGGGATGTCTATACTTTACCGCATTGTTGTTGATAGTCCTGCAATCAACATGCATTCTCTAAGTTCTATCCTTCTTGGCTACAAGTAGTACCGGTACCACACACGAACTCATACTCTCTCACGTGTCATTTGGCCAGCAACTCCTCCACTTGCCTTTGAACTTTTTTTTGTCTCCTCTGAATTACTCCTATAGGCTGGTTAGTTAGGAATTGTCTCACCTGACACAAAATCAATTTGATGCTCTATTCCCCTAATAGGTGGTAACCCCCTTTTTTTTTTTTTTTTGCTAAGTAAGAAAGAATATCTATAGACCAAAAAAAGATCGAAAGATCAAGTACAAATACAAGGGGCATACTGCAGGCAAAAGGATAATGATAATCAAGAAAGATAACCATCCAAACAAACTAAAGAACCCAACTAGCACTAGCTAAGAAAAGTACACAAAGATGCTAACTTAGCTCAACAACTATAAGAATTAAACAAATAGCAAAAAAGGTTGCCCTTAGTTCATGAAAATACCATTGGGCAACCGCCATATTTGCTGGAGGTCCCTATTTGGTGCCGTTCCATGAAAGCCTCTCAAGCTAGTCATCCTACTACGAACTTGAAAGACTATATCATTGAGCACTGCCTTCATGTCCCTACACATGTTAGCCATTAATCTCTCATTCCTTTCTTTCCAAAGGAAATAAATGGTGGTGGAAATAACCCATAGAATATTCTTCAAAGCCTTCCCCTTCAAGGTACAAGCCCAAGATACAATCCCTTGCCACTCATTACTCAAGCATTGGGCCTTACATTTTGCTAGCAGCTGCACCCATAATCTGTTGGTGATCGAAAACTGGAAGAAGAGATGGTTGTGGTCTTCAATTTTATCTCTACAAAACACACAACACATGTCATTTAACATACCATAGGCAGCAAGTTTGTCTTGAGTAGCTAATCTTTCTCGAATAGCAAGCTAAAGGATGAAGCTATATCTAGGAATAGCCTTCTTAAACCAAGCGACTTCAGCCCACTCCACTTGAGGTCAATGACTTCTAATACTTTGCCAAGCTGATCTAACTGAAAATTGGTGATTTTTTTTTCTAGAATCCACATGGCTTGATCAGTACAAGAACTATTAGGAAGTGGAATACATGACATACACCTCTTGAGCTCCATCAACTCTATGGAATTTGTCATAGGCCAATGCCACTGGTTGTCTCTAATAATAGTGCTAACTTTTGCTTCTTTAACTTTTGAAAATGTTAGAACAAGAAAAACAAGAGAGAGAAGCTCCCCTTTCTCTCTAAAGTTCTAGCAATTTTTGTTCCATCTTCCTCTAGGCATTAATGGAGGTTGAAGGCGGCATTAATGAGTGTGGTGCAGGTGTTGAGAACTCTAGGATTCATTTTCATTTTCTTTTCTAGAATTTATTCTAATTTCTTTGGAGAAGATGGGGGGTGAGGATGGAGACCATCTTAGAGTGATGGGGAATATTGATGCGATTGGTGAGGATGGTTTACCTCTGTTAGGAAATGGTGCATGCATTTATGACCCTCTTAATGGCTCTCTTGAGAGATTTCTAAAGCTAAGAGCTGGGTCACAAGGGATTCACGTTGATAATTTTATAACGGAGGTTGGGAGAGGTTAAGCCATTGTTGCAGGTGCTGCTACTCGTAGAATCTCTGAGTTAAATTCTGATTTGGAGTTTTTGAAGTTGGAAAGAGATGAGTACAAATCTGAAATTTAAAAACTCAAGGCTATGGTGTCTGAGCTATGCAATACTCCAGGTAATATGCCTGGGTCAAGTATGGCTTCAAAGCTGCACGATGTCAAGTCTGGTTTCAACACTCCTGTTGCAAGCTTTGGAGGTCTTCTCTCGTGCACAAATGGTGGAAAATCCCAGGTAGTAACTCTTCATCCAAAAGCTGGGCAGATAAGATTGAAGAGGAAGAGCAAACTTTTGTGGTGAGTTCTCCCCATGAAGTAGCTATATATTCGGTGTCCAAACCTCAGCTTGTGGAGAAGATGGGTACGGTTCAGGCAGAGAAGGTTGGAGCAAAGGAGGAAACTAATGTGATGATTGCTCCCCATCCAGCAGCTATAAATTTGGTGTCCAAACCTCAGCTTGTGAAGAAGGAAGGTACTGTCACGCACTTGGTGGAGAGAGTGCAAATACAAAGGTGATGGGGATGGGTCTTGTCTCCATTACTTTGGATTTAGGTAATGGGATGCAGCGTGCTTGCATGGGTGAAGAGTGTGCAAATGCAAAGGGGATGGAGATAGGTCATGCCTCCACTACTTTAGGCTTGGGAAATGGAGTGCAACATGCTTACTTGGGTGGAGGGAAAGCTGGAGAAAATTCTATTGTTATAGAATTTGCAGTCAACCAAGCATGGAGGCAGCATGGGAGGGGCACGGTCAACAAACCTGGTGGAAAGCAAAGTGGTTCCAATGGTTCAAGTAAGTGGGTTTCCATTTTAAAGTCAAAGAAAGGCTCTTTTATGAATCTAGAATATTTCAAACCTAAAATGGGAAAATGTGGCTGCCCAGGGTGCTGCGTTATGGGAAAATACTCTTGTTGGGTACTTTATGCAAAATAAACTATCCTTAATTTAGTCAACAACATTGCCAAGAAATTATGGGATAAACATGGGTTTGACAAATTGTTGAACACTGATAATGGGTTCTATTATTTCAAGTTTTCATTAGCTATGGGTTGTGAATGGGTCATTGAGAATGGACCATGGCACTTTGTTGGGCGTCCTATATGCCTAAGGAAATGGCAACTCAATGTGAACCTTAGTAAGGATAGCTGTATATCAGTCCCCATTTGGGTTAATTTCTATAATGTTCCTTTGGAATTGTGGACAGCAAGAGGTCTAAGTTATGTGGCTAGTGCAGGGGGGAAACCCCTATATCCAGATAACTTGACTGAAGAATTAAAGAGAATAAACTTTGCTAGAATTTGTGTGGAAGTTAATGCTGAATCTAAATTTTCAGATTCCTTTGATTTGGAGGTGGAAGGTAGAGGTGTTGTTGAAATAGCTGTTGAGTACAATTGGGTTCCAAAGATTTGTGAAATTTGCAAAGAATTTGGGCACGTAGTGAGCAAGTGCAAAAAGGTGATTAAACAAGAATGGAAAGTCAAAAAGAATTCAATAGTAGAGATTGCAAATGAAGAGGGTTGGACAGAAGTTAAGCATAAAGTGAAGGAGAATACTATTGATGAGGATACTACAAGTGCTCCAAGTTTATCTGGTCCAAGTGGTGTTGGGCAATTAGAGGAGATACTTTCTACTACTCTGAGGGCAACAAATGCCATTCCAAGTGGTGCTTGCAGAGGTGATCAATTAGTCCCCATACCACCAGCCAATTTGATGATGAAACCGGTTGTTGAGGTCATAACTCTCAATAGATTTCAACAATTGGACAAGATGGAAGAAATTGAAGACATGGAAAGTAGTGGGGATGGTCAGTCAAATTTGATGGCAACTCCTATTGCAAATCCTCTAAGAGACAGGGCGGTAGTAGTGGATGGAAGTTGATAGGAAGATACAAAAGAATAAAAGGAAGAATGAGAAGAAAAGAAGACAGAGCTCAACTAGTAGCTCTAAGGGGAGCGCCTCTTTTTCTAAGTAATTAATGTCGTTTGCTTGCTGGAATGTGAAAGGTTTCAATGATCTCTCTAGGCTGAGAGAAATAAAAGATTTTGTTCGGTGCCACAACATTTGGTGTTTTGGTTTTGTAAACACTAGAGTCAAGTTAGAGAATAGGGATTCAATTTGTCTTGGGTTGATGAAGAATTAGGATTTCATCCATAATTATAACACTAATGGGGATGGTAGAATTTGGGTTGGGTGGAATTCGAATTTTATGAAATTGGATGTTCTAAGCATGACTAACCAAATTATTCATTGTAAGATCTTTCTTATTGAGCAGAAGATCCATTGCTATATTTCTTTCGCTTATGGTTTACATACTGTAACACTTAAGAAAGCAGCTTTGGAGGGATCTTGAGCAACATGCAAATCTGGTCTATAATGAACGTTGGCTTGTCGTGGGTGATTTTAATGCTATAAGATCTCCTTTTGAGAGAAGGGGGGGAAGCACTGATTGGCCTGGTTTCATGGATGAATTTAATGAGTGTCTTGTGGAGGCTGAGCTAGATGATCTTCGATATGGGGATTTCCATTTTACTTGGAACAATGGATGTGCTAAGAATTATATCCTAAGAAAAATTGATAGAGCTCTTGTTAACAACTACTAGAACTCTATATTCAGATTTTCTTCAGCTAAATTCTTTCCTTTTGGGGTCTCAAATCATAGCCCTATTTTGATTCGGTTGGGGTTCCATATGAAGGAAAGTACTAAACCATTTAAGTTCTTTAATTTTTGGGCTGAGTATGAGGAGTTTTTGCCTATGATGCAACAAGCTGGGAATACTGTTTTTGACGGGTACCCAATGTACAAAGTTTCTAAGAAGCTGAAGATGGTGAAATCTAGTTTGAAGGAGCTAAATAAGAAGAAATGTTATGATATTTCGCTGCGGGTTAATGAAGATAGAGAGGAGTTGCTTAATCTTCAAAGACAGTTACAGGCAAATGGTGGGGATTCTGGGCTCTTGGCCAAGGAGAAAGAGAGCCTTTCCCAACTTAATGCTTTGAATAACCAAGAGGAGAGCTTTGCCAAGCAAAAGAGTAGAATTCTGTGGCTGAATGAAGGGGATCAAAACACCAATTTTTTCTTTAAGTCAGTAAGGAATAGAGCTAATAGGAATAAAATCTCCTCCATAAAGAAGGAAGACAGTACTGTAGTAGAAGATATTAAAGAGGTCAAAGAGGAATTTGTAAAGTACTTCCAGAACTTGTTGGGGAAGGAAAATGATGTGAAGTATCCAGGGAAGCAAGAACTTCAGCAATATATTAGTAGAGTGATTTCTGAAGAAGCTGCTGCAAATATGGACAGGAATGTCACGGAAGATGAGATTAAGCAAGTGCTCTTTAACTTAAATCGAAACAAGGCCCTTGGTCCTGATGGTTTCAATGGTTTTTTCTCTAAAAAAGCTTGGCCTATAGTTGGAAAGGAGGTGGTTGTTGCCATTAAATCATTTTTTGATTCTGGTTGTTTGCTAAAGGAAGTCAATGCTACCATTGTAGCCTTAATCCCCAAAGTTCCTATTCCCACAACCTTAAAGGACTATCAACCTATCTCTTGTTACAATACTCTGTACAAATGCATTACTAAGATTATTGCAGAAAGAATTAAGAGTTTGCTGCCTTTGGTTATTGATGAAGCCCAATCAGCTTTTATTCAAGAAAGAAAGATTAGTGATAACATCTTACTTGCTCAAGAACTTGTGAGAGGCTATCATAAGAACACCAAGTTGGCTAAATGTGCTTTGAAGGTAGATCTTATGAAGGTCTATGACTCAGTCAGATGGGAATTCGTGTTGGAGTTTTGGAGCTTATGGGATTTCCAGGGAAGCTAAGGAATTGGATACAGGTTTGCATCTCTACTCCTATGTACTCAATCAGCCTTAATGGTGCCTTGGAGGGTTTCTTTCCTGGAGCTAAAGGCCTAAGGCAAGGTGATCCTTTATCCCCTAACTTATTTGTAATTTGTATGAATGTTCTATCTCAAATTATTCAGTAGCAAGTAAAGAGGAACCCCAATTTTCAGTTTCATTGGAGATGCAAGAAAACTAGCTTAACTCACCTTTGTTTTGTTGATGACTTGATGCTTTATTGCAAGGGTGAGATTGCTTCTGCTAGTATTTTAAAGGAGACTTTGGATATATTTTTTGAATTCTCAGGTATTGTTCCAAATTGTGCCAAGAGTAATATATTTCTCACTGGTTTGGATGATTAAGGGAGAGAGCAATTGTTAAATCTCTTCAAGTTCCAGCCAGGTGGGCTTCCAATTCGATACCTAAGGGTTCCCCTTATTTCTTCTAAGCTGAAACCTGAAGATTGCAATAACTTGGTTGATAGAATTGTGAGTAAGGCCAAGTCTTGGACTGGTAAGTTCCTCTCTTATGTTGGCAGGTTACAGCTCATCAAATCAGTCTTATTTAGCATGCAAAGCTACTGGTGTGCCCATTCCAGAGCTTTTCTTTGGAAAGGGCCTGATTTAAAGAGTACTAGAGCTAAGGTTAATTGGGAAGAGGTTACTAAACCAAATGATGAAGGTGGTCTAGGCATAAAGAAGTTGGTGGATTGGAACCAAGCCAATATCACTAGATACATCTGGTTGTTGTGCCAATCTTCTACAACCTCTTGTTGGGTGAAGTGGGTCAAAGATAACCTTCTAGTTAGAAGTCAATTCTGAGTGGCTAAGGTTCCTTGGGATTGCTCTTGGACTTGGAGGAAAATTTTGCACCTAGGAGATATCATTAGGCCTTTGATCAAGTAGAAAATTGGGGAAGGCTCATAGGTGGTAACCCACTAGGCACATCGGTAGGAAACACATACTTATATTCCTGTAACAAAGAGACAACAACACTAGGCAAAGATTCATCAAGTTTGTTAGCATTAAAACATGCCTCCTTGTACAATAGTACAAATATAGGCTTGTTCGTATAAAAAGCACCCTTGACATCATTCTCCTTAGCATAAAAACTCACTTGTTTTTTTGTTTCTCTCTCATTTTTTTTCACACTCTCTTTTCTTTTCACTCTTCTTTTTCTGGTCACTCATTTTTTTCTTTTCACTCTCTTTTTCATTATTATTTTTTGAATTTTCATTCTCACAATTCTTTTTCAACCGATTCTCTCTTTTTAGTTTCATTTGATCTTCATACACTTGTCTTGGAGTCAATGGGACAAGAGTAATGGTTCTGTTGTTCTTTACAAAAGAATGCATATTTTGAACTGGTCATGAGTGACCTTCCTGTCAAATTGCCATAGTCTGCCCAATAATATGTGACCCACTTGCATTGGAGCAACATCACAAAGTACTTCATCCTTGTACTTTCCAATTGAAAGAGCAACTTATACAATCTAGGGTGTTTCAAGATAGATAAATTTAATTTTTCAACTAGTGTAGTGCTAGCCTCATTAGTACAATTTCCCCCATCAATGATCCTACTAAATACCTTGCTACTGATGTTGCACCTGGTATAAAAAATGTTCTCCCTTTTTTGTTCCATGTCATCGTCTTCGACTTGAGTACTTAAAGCATGCCTAGCCACAAGTGACTTCTCCTCCACCGGATACTCCACATTGTCCGCACACGATGGCATGTGGCCATTATTGCTATCGCCTTCGGTTTCCACTTCTCCATCAGCACGTGCGATCATGGTCCTCTCTTATGATGAGAATCAACAAGCACCATTAAAGGATCCATTACATGTTCTAATTGAGCTTATTACAAGAGTAAGATCCAAGAAGCTCAAAAAAGCAATTAATGGACTGATTCTAAAATGGGGCATTCCAAGCTTGGCCCAAAAGAAGATGAAGGCATAATAAATCTAATTGATTGGTTGATTGCCATCAATTAGGGGTTAATTTGTAGTCTTTTGAGTAATCTTTTGACTTGGCTAAATTAATTGAATAATTTGTAATCTTTTGAGTTAGCTAATTGATTGGTAGATTGCCCATCAATTAGGGGCAGATTTGTAGTTCCCTTTTCTCGACCATGTTCTATAAATAACATGCATTCTTTTTAATGAAGGAGACATTGAATTGAGATAACAAAACACGTGTGTTGTTTCTTTTATTGGTTCTTCAAAGAGCTTGTGAACTTATCAAGGATTCTTTCTTGTGGCATTCAAATTTTATATATTCGGTTCGTGATTCCATATAATCATTGGGTCGGGGTTAGTTACTCTATACCTTCGGTTCACATTTTAGTTATAAGTGTTGGATCAGGGTTTCTCTCAAAATCTAACTTTTAGCTTTCTTGGACAAGTATTTCGATATTGTTGTTGGGTCTCAATGCGTGTTGGTTTGAGGTTCGCATCATTTGATATCAGAGCCAAGTTCTAAAATCAGGTTTTCTATCCTTTTATCTCTTGTTTCCTGCTATCATCCATCATGTTCCATTTGTATTCATTACTCTTTGTTCTTGCCTTGTGTTGTACACCAAGTTCAAAAAAAAAAAAAAAAAATCAGGTTTACTGCCCTTTAATCTTTTGTTCTTGCTATCGTTCATTGTGTTCCATTATTGTTCATTACTCCTTGTTCTTACCTTGTGTCATACACCAAGTTCAAAAAAAAAAAAAAGGAAAGAAAAGAAAAGAGATTTCAAAAAAAAAAAAGTGATACTGAGGCAACAAATACTATCATGCACCACACTTATCAAAGTTTTTTGTTCTTGAATCGTGACTTTTGTACTTTTCATTCTAAAAAAAAAAATATGACTTCGGTCCTTTTCGTTTGATTCATTGATTCGATAATATTTTTCTTACCGTCAATATTGGTTTAAATACTACAAGTTGAATTTCTTGAGCAAGTTTATTAGTTTAATGAAGAATTGAAAAGAGGGAAGCTAGGAGTGGAAAAAGGCAAGAGAGTGTGAGACTAATATCAGAAAAAAAGCCAATTTCAGAGTGAAACACGAGAGCAAGTGACACAGGTGAGGGATTGTTGCTAACATTTCTCTATAGCTTCAAACAAGAAAATGTCTTTCAAGGACGACACATGACATAAAGAAGGACGGAAGGAGTCTTTCTTCATGTTACAGGCTATGCAACAACAATTTGAACGCATAAATGTGATATTTAATGAAATTTGGGATCGGATGCATCGGCAAGACACTGCTATTACTACTTGGCGCGGGGGGCATCCTCAAAGAGATCCTAATGCTAGGAGGCAAGAAAGGCGTGCTCTAGTGGATGGTGTTGATGGCGACCATGAGGATGAGTTCGAAGATGAAGAGGATCAAGCTTCTTTGAATGGTGAGGGCAGGTTCGTACTAAGGGGTGAAAGGCGTTGATGAGGACATCAAGGCTATCAAGACTCATGGTCCGGTTCAAGTTCCAATTGGTCCAGTGACGAGGGCACAAGCTAAGAGATTCAAAGAAGAGATGAATAACCTAGTCCGAAGAGTTCTACAACAAGGAGAAAATATGCTCACCACCGAGAGTGAACAAAGCTTGGTTTTAATTCTCAAATTTGATCCGGGAGAGAACCAATCCACCATACACGTGCAAGGGAGGTCTCAATCAGATGTGGACGTATTTCACTAAGTCATATACGTCCAAGTGGGCTCACAATCTGATGTGGCTTAATTGACTAGCAATAAATCAGATGGAGATTCGAATTTGAAATTTGAATTTGAATTTTTTTGAATTTCCTTGATTTAGTTTGGTTTTGGAAAGGATTAGATTTATATTGATTTGGATCAGATTTGGAAGATTGTATTGGCTAGGAAGTAATTAAGGAAATCTCCAAAGATTAGAATATTCTAGAGATCTTATCATGTAAGCCTATAAAAGGGCTCTTGGTTGTCAAATTCGAAATCAATGAATATTTGGTGAGATTTCTATATTCTTCTTGAGTTTCTTGAAGAACTAATTCAAACTTATCAAGGGATTCCTTGTGGCGTTCAAACCAGACTTATCAAACGAATCATCCATTCCCGTTTGTGGCGTCTTCACCATACCAAGGTTCTTGCTTTGCTAAGCAACGAATCGCGATTTCCTTCAAGCTTGTAGGTTCTTTGGTCTTGTTTTCCAGATTTGGTGTCGGGTTTCGTCACATTGTTGGCAAGGTTCGTATCAGGCGTGATAGAGTTTTTCGAAGAGATCCAAGATGACGAGATAGAATAGACAGAAACCTAGGAAACATCAAAATGAAGATACCATCGTTTCAAGGGAAAAATGATCCTAAAGCATACTTGGAATGGGAGAAGAGGGTTGAGTTGATTTTTGAGTGCCACTACTGTTCCGAGGAGAAAAAGATAAAACTCGATGTCATTGAGTTTACTGATTATGCTATTATATGGTGGGATCAACTTGTGATGAACAAAAAGAAAAACTGTGAAAGGTCCATTGAGACGTGGGAGGAAATGAAGGCCATCATGAGGAGGCAGTTTGTCCCTAGTCATCATCAAGGAAAATGAAGGCCACATTGGCAATGAAGGCCACCATGAGGAGTGTGGATGACTACTACAAGGAGATTGATATCCCCATGATTCGGGCTAACGTAGCGGAGGATAGAGAAGCTACCATGGCAAGGTTTTTGAATGGGCTGAATCAGGACATTGCCAATGTGGTCGAGTTAGAACACTATGTGGAGCTGAAGGACATGGTTCACATGACAATAAAGGTGGAGTGGCAGCTTAAAAGAAAAAGAACTCAGTTACCTCAAAATCCGAGCTCCTCTACTTCATGGAGGTCGAATTAGAGGAAAGATAAAGGGGCTGTTTCTAAGTCCAAAACTGAACCACCAAAAAGGAGAGATGAAGTTCCTAGTGACAACAAAGGTAAATCTAAATCCCAAACTCGTAATCGTGATATTAAGTGTTTTCTTTATTTGAAAGTAGGTCACATTGGTTCACAATGCCCAAATAAGAGGACCATGATTGCCCGTGTTGATGGAGAAGTGGAAGCCAAATGTGATAGCAATGATGACCACATGTCGTCGCTTGCAGATACTTGTGACAATGATGTAGAGTATCCGGTGGAGGGCGAGTCACTTGTGACTAAGCATGCTTTAAGTGCCAAAGTCAAAGAGGATGACATGGAACGACAAAGGAAGAACATTTTTCATACTAGGTGCCACGTCAACAACAAGGTATGTAGTATGATCATTGATAGGGGAAGTTGCACTAATGTAGCTAGCACTACTCTTGTTGAAAAATTGAATTTATCTACCTTGAAACACCTTAGACTGTAAAATTGCAGTGGTTGAATGATTGTGGGGAGGTTAAGGTGAATAAACAAGTGCTAGTTTCTTTTTCAATTGGAAAGTACAAGGATGAAGTACTTTGTGATATTGTTCCAATGCAAGCAGGTCACATATTATTGGGCAGGCTATGGCAATTTGACAGGAAGGTCACTTATGACGAGTTTAAGAATAGACAGTCTTTTGTTAATGACAACAAAACTATTACTCTTGTCCCAATGACTCCAAGACAAGTGTATGAAGATCAAACAAAATTGAAAAGAGAGAATGAGTTAAAAAAAAATTGTGAGACAGAAAATTAAAAAAAAAGATGATGAAAAAGAGAGTGAAAAGAAAGCAGAGCGTGAAAAAATGAGAGAGACAAAAAAACAAGTGAGTTTTTATGCTAAGGCGAGTGATGTCAAGAGTGTTTTTTTATACAAACCAACCTATATTTGTACTATTGTACAAAGAGGCATGTTTTGATACTAACGAACTTGACAAATCTTTGCCTAGTGTTGTCTCTTTGTTGCAGGAATATGAGGATGTATTTCCTATCGATGTGCCTAGTGGGTTGCCACCTATTAGGCGAATAGAGCATCAAATTGATTTCGTGCTAGGTGCGTCAATTCCTAACCGACCAGCGTATAGGAGTAATCCGGAGGAGACAAAGGAACTTCAAAGGCAAGTAGAGGAGTTACTGGCCAAAGAACACGTGAGAGAGAGTATGAGTTCGTGTGCGGTATCGGTGCTACTTGTACCCAAGAAGGATGGAACTTGGAGAATGTATGTTGATTGCAGGGCTATCAACAACAATAGACCTCCCATTCCAAGGCTAGATGACATGTTGAATGAGTTGCATGGGTCATGTATTTTCACAAAAATTGATTTGAAAAGTGGGTATCATCAAATTAGGATGAAAGAGGGTGATGAATGGAAAACTACCTTTAAAACTAAATATCGATTTTATGAGTGGTTGGTTATGCCTTTTGGTCTAACTAATGCACCATGTACATTCATTGCGTGCGTTTATAGGCAGATTTGTTATGATCTATTTTGATGACATTTTGGTGTATAGCAACAGCTTAGATGAGCATATTGATCATTTGCATTGTGTGCTTGATGTTTTGAGATAAGAAAAACTATATGCCAATTTAAAGAAATGTTCCTTTTGCATGGATAAAGTTGTGTTTCTTGGTTATGTTATTAGCGTAAAAGGAATTGAGGTGGATGTGGAAAAGATAAAGGCTATCAAGGAATGGCCCACACCTAAGTCAATCATAGAGGTAAGAAATTTTCATGGTTTGGTTAGTTTTTATCAGTGATTCGTCAAAGATTTCAGTACATTAACCGCACCACTCACTGAAATTGTTAAAAAATCCATGGGTTTTAAATGGGGTGGTGAGCAAGATCGTGCATTTCATGAGATTAAAGAAAGGTTGTATGGTGCTCCTTTATTAGCATTACTTGATTTTCTAAAATTTTTGAAATTGAATGTGATGCCTCAGGAATAGGTATTGGAGTTGTTTTGATGTAGGAGAAGCGCCTAATAGCTTATTTTAGTGTAAAGCTAAATGGGGCAGCTTTGAACTACCCATCATATGACAAGGAAGTTTATGCATTGGTGTGAGCATTGGAGACTTGGTAACATTACCTTTGGTTGAAAGAATTTGTCATACATACCGACCATGAGTCCCTAAAGCACTTGAAAGGATAAGGTAAGTTAAATAGAAGGCATGCCAAGTGGATGGAATTCATTGAGACTTTCCCTTATGTAATAAAATACAAACAAGGTAAGGAAAACATTGTGGCTGATCCATTATCAAGAAGGTATGCTCTTGTCTCTACTTTAAATACAAAGTTATTGGGATTTGAACTTGTTAAGGAACTATTTGCTAAAGATGATGACTTTGCTAATGTGCATGGAGCATGTGAAAAAGCAACGTTTGATATGTTCTATAGACTAGATAGGTATTTGTTTAGGGAGAATAAACTTTGTGTGCCTAAGTTCTATACGAGAGTTGCTTGTATGTGAGGCACATAGAGGTGGTTTGATGCGTCATTTTGGTGTAAGGAAGACTTCAGATGTGTTGCATGAACATTTTTTTGGCCAAAGATGAAATGTGACGTAGAGAGAATTTCTACTAGATGCGTTACATGTAGGTAGGCCAAATCTAGAGTCTTACCACATGGATTATATACTCTTTTACCTGTACCTACTACACCTTGGGTAAATATTTCTATGGACTTTGTTTTAGGTTTGCCTAGGTCAAGGAAAGGAAGGGATTCAATTTTTGTGTTTGTTGATAGGTTTTCTAAGATGGCACATTTCATCTCTTGTCATAAAACAGATGGCGCAACCCACATTGTTGATTTGTTCTTTCAAGAGATAGTATGACTCCAGGGTGCTCCTAGGAGTATTGTATCTAATCGTGATATTAAGTTCCTTAGCTATTTTTGAAAAGTCTTGTAGGGAAAGTTGGGAGCTAAATTGTTGTTTTCGACTACTTGTCATCCCCAAATAAATAGACAAACCTAGGTAATGAATGGAACTTTATCTACTTTGTTGCGTACTATAATTCAAAAGAACTTGAAAAATTGGAAGAATTGTTTGCTATTCATTGAGCTAGCATATAATCAGAGTGTTCATTTTACTACAGACTTTTCACCATTTGAGATTGTTTATAGTTTTAATTCATTAACTCCCTTACATTTGCTGCCTTTCCCAGTTAATAAAAGGACTAATTTGGATGGTCAAAAGAAGGCTGAAATGGTGAAGAAACTCTATGTGTCTGGCAACACATAGAGAAGAAAAATGAGCAATATGCAGCCAAAGCCAACAAGGGCTGTAGACAAGTCATTTTTGAACCGGGTGATTGGGTTTGGGTGCATATGAGAAAGGAAAGATTTCCAGCTCGTAGGTTGTCCAAACTACATCTTAGAGGAGATAGTCTGTTTCAAGTCCTGGAGCAGCTCAACAATGATACTTAGAAGTTGGATCTTCCAAGTGAGTATAACATTAGTGCCACATTTAATGTTTCTGATCTCTCTCTTTTTGATGAAGGTGACGATTCGGGGACAAATCCTTTTGAAAAAAGAGGGAATGATGAGAATCAACAAGCACCATTAAAAGATCCATTACATGTTTCAATTGGGCCTATTACAAGAGCAAGATCCAAGAAGCTCAAAAAAGCAATTAATGGGCTGATTTATGAGATTTGGGCTGATTCTAAAATGGGATATTTCAAGCTTGGCCCAAAAGAAGATGAAGGCATAATAAATCTATTCAAGCTCTTGATAGGGCTGATTAGTCCCCGTTTGATTTGGCTAATTGATTGGTTTATTGTCATCAATTAGGGATTGATTTTTAGTTTTTTGAGTAATTTTTTGACTTGGCTAAATTGATTGGATAATTTGTAGTCTTTTGAGTTAACTAATTGATTGGCTGATTGCCCATCAATTAGGAGCTGATTTGTAGTCCCCTTTTCTCAACTATGTTCTATAAATAGCATGCACTCTTTGTAATGAAGGAGACGTTGAATTGAGATTAAAAAAAAAAAAAAAAAACACGTGTGTTGTTTCTTCTATTGGTTCTTCAAAGAGCTTGTAAACTTATCAAGAATTCTTCCTTGTGGCATTCAAATTTTATACCTTCGGTTTGTGATTCCATAGAATCATTGGGTCGAGATTAGTTACTCTATACCTTTGGTTCACATTTCAGTTATAAGTGTTGGGTCGTGGTTTCTCTGAAAATCTGACTCCAAGCTTTCTTGAGCAAGTATTCTGATATTGTTGTTGGGTCTTAACGTTGGTTTGAGGTTCACATCATCTTATCTGGGCATTGTGAAGCAATGTGACTTACTGCGAAACAACCAAAACACTTAATATCACAATTATGAGTTTGGGATTCGGTTTTACCTTTGTTGACACTGAAACTTCATCTTTCTTTTTCAGTGGTTCGATTTTAGACTTAGAAATAACCCATTCGTCTTTCCTCCAATTCGATCTCCATGAAGTTGAGGAGTTCGGATTTTGAGGTAACTGAGTTCTTTTTCTTTTAAGCTGCTGTTCCACCTTTATTGCCATGTGTACCATGTTCTCCAACTCCATGTAGTGTTGCAACTCCACCACATTGGCAATGTCCCGGTTCAGCCCATTCAAAAATCTTATCATGGTGGCTTCTTTATCCTTCTCTACATCAGCCTGAACCATGGCGATCTCCATCTTCTTGTAGAAGTCATCCCTGCTCCTACTTGAGTAAGACTTTGTAATTTTTTATACAAGTTCTTATAGTAGTGACTAGGGACAAACCATTTCCTCATGATGGCCTTTATTTCTCCAACATCTCAATAGACCTCTCATGATTTCTCATTCTGTTCATCACAAGTTGATCCCACTATAAAATAGCATAGTCAACAAACTCAATGACAATGAGTTTTACTTCCTTCTCCTCGGAGTAGTTGTGGCACTCAAAAGTCAACTCTACCTTCTTCTTCCATTCCAAGTCAGCTTCAGGATCGTTTTTTTCCTTGGAACGACAGTATCTTCGTTTTGATGTTTCTTAGGTTTCTATTAGTTCCATTTCACCGTCTCGAATCTCTTCGAAAAACTTTATCACGCCTTTTTCCCCTTGGTACGAACCTACCCTCATTATTTAACGAAGCTTGATCCTCTTTATCTTCAAACTCATCTGCGTGGTTGCCATCAACACCATCCATGGGTGCACCCCTTTCTTGTCTCCTAGCAATAGGGACTCTTTAGAGACGTCCCTCACGCTAAATAGCAATAACAGCATCTTGTCGATCCGTCTGATCCTGAATTTCATTAAATACCACATTCATGCGTTCGAATTGTTATTACATAGCTTACAACACGAAGAACGACTCCTCCCGTCCTTCTTTCTGTGATGTGTTGTTGCTGGAAAACATATTTTTTTAAAGCTATAGAGAAATGTTAAAAACAATCCCTCACAGCACTCCCTCACATGTTTGCACTCAAATTATGTCGCCTACTCTGGTCTTTCACTCTAAAATTGGTTTTTTTCCCTAGACTAGTCTCACACTCTTGTTCTTTTTCACTCCTAGCTTCCCCCTTATCAGTTCTTCATTAAACTAATAAACTTGCTCAAGAAATTCAACTTGTATTTAAACTAACACCAACGGCAAGAAAATATTATAGAAACAACGAATCAAAGAAAAGGGATAGAAGTAAATTTTTTTTTAGAAAACTGAAACTACAAAATCATGATTCAAGAACAAATAACTTTGATAAGTATAGTGAATGATAGTATCTGTTGCCTCAGAATCACCCATTTTTTCTTTTTTCTTTTTTTGCAGTCTCTTTTCTTTTCTTTTTTGTTGAACTTGGTGTACGACACAAGGCAAGAACAAGGAGAAATGAATACAAACAAAACACAATAGGTGATAGCAAGAAACAAAAGATAAAAGGATAGTAAATCTAATTTTTAGAACTTGGCTCTAATACAAAATGATACGAACCTCAACCAACACACGTTGAGACCCAACAACAATATTGAAATACTTGCCCAAGAAAGCTAAAAGTCAGATTTTGAAAGAAAATCCTGACCCAACACTTATAATTGAAACACAAACCGAAGGTATAGAGTAACTAACCCCAACTCAATGATTATATGGAATCACGAACTGAAGATATAAAATTTGAATGCCACAAGAAAGAATCTTTGATAAGTTTACAAGCTCTTTGAAGAACCAATGGAAGAAACAACACTCGTGTTTTTTTTTAATCTCAATTCAATGTCCTTCATTACAAAGAGTGTATGCTATTTATAGAACATGGTTGAGGGGGGAAAAAAAATACTACAAATCAGCTTCTAATTGATGGACAATCACCCAATCAATTAGCTTAGTCAAAAGATTACTCAAAAGGCTACAAATTAGCCCCTAATTGATGGGCAATCAGCTAATCAATTAGTCAAGTCAAAAGACTACAAATGAACCTCTAATTGATGGGCAATCAGCCAACCAATTAGCCAAGTCAAAAGAGTACTAATAAGCCCCATCAATAGCTTGAATTAGATTTATTATGCCTTCGTCTTCCTTTGGGCTAAGCTTGGAATGCCCCATTTTGAAATCAGCCCAGATCTATGAATTAGCCCATTAATTACTTCTTTGATCTTATTCGATTTTGCTCTTGTTATAGGCCCAACTAGAACATGTAATGGATCCTTTGATGGTGCTTGTTGATTCTCATCACTCTTTTTGATGATTTGACAAAAAGGGAGAGAAAGTATTGATGTGGAGATGTGAGTATGATATAGATAATTACTTTAATTTTGAAAATATATTAGTATCCGAGCTTTGAGAAAATCTGGTAGCATTAAGTACTATATTGCATAAGAAAGGGGGAGCAAATCTTGTTATGCTCTAAACCATTTTTTGCTCTGAACCTATCTACTTATCTATCTTGGTTTGATTATCTAGCTCTGAACTTGGAAATGCATTGATGCACTCCCAACAGGTAACATCTCTTAAGCTAAAATTTTCTGATGTTGCACTTTACTAAGTTCATTAGACAATGAGCATATTGTTCATATTTAAAGTTCTATCATCATAAAAAAAAGGGGAAGGGTATTGACTATATGTCTTGATTTTGATGATAACAAAATATTGTATTAAAGATCTAATGACTCTACTTAGTGTGCAGATCATATTATTCCTTAATATCATTAGGATTATGAAAACATTGAAAATCTTGTGTGTTGAAAGCTTATCAAGCATGTCGAAGATTGTTGGGCTATGGTGAATGATTTGATGAACCTTTCAACAAGAATATGTTCATAATCTCATCTCGAAGAGATTGAAGGTGCTCAAAGATGGTGAAGGTCTATTAAAGATCTTCACAAGATATCGATGCTCTCTTGAATATTTTGAAGATGTCTTGAAAGAATGAAAAACTAGATGAAGAGGAGATCACAAGACTTGGATGCTGTACTTGAAGATTTGAAGAAGTCTTGAATCAATGGAAGAAGCCATGTTAATTGAAGAACTCTACAAGTGATTAAAATGGATTAAATCCATCTCAGAGAGACTAAAGGTGTTCTTGAACATCAACATGCTTTGGTGAAGTGATTTTAAGTTTTGGAAGCCTTAGTTGGATAATTCTCAAAGAGCTTGAAGACTTTGAAGAAGATTGAAGAAGAATTACAAAAGTTGAAGTCACTGATAAAAAGAGTCGACTCATGAATTCCAAGGTTCGACACATTGAGACAATGGCACTGTACGGAGTCTTTGAGAAAAAGGGGCGATCCCTTTATTCCAAAGAGTTGACACATGGTTCAAAGTGAAAAGTCTCAAAGAAGGTCCAAAAATGGTTGACATGTCATTTCTCCAGAGTCAACACATTTGGATAGAGCCTTGATATAGTTTGGTGAAAATAAAAAGGGTCGACTCCTATTTCTCAGGGCTTCACATATTTGTACAGAAGGTTAAGGACGCTGGCACCAAAACAAAAAGAGTCAACACATTGGTTGTAACAAATAGTTTTTCAAACAGTCTGTCGGCGCATTTTTACATTTAATGTACTCTCAACCACCACCAATAGCTATAATCAATATAAGGCTATAAATACAATCCTCACAACATTTATAGATAGGCATCCAAGGATTTAAGTGTTGAATCATGAATCAAAGCTGAAAATTCTTGATGACCTCATTTGGTAACGTTTGTTATTAAAAAGAAAAAAAAAACTGCTTTTGTTTAAATTTTTTTTAGTTGTTTACAAAATTTAGAAAAAGGAAACTAAAAACACTAAATTTGGTGTACTCTCTCTTACCAAAACATTGGTCTAGTACTATTGGCACAAAAATAACCTAGAAACATCCATCACCAAACCACAAAAAGGACACAGCAAAAACACATAACAAAAAACAAAAACTGATAGCGTTACCAAATGGGTCCTTCGGGAATTACCCATTAACAAAAACTAAAGTGAGTGGGGTTATTAATTTGAGTTACATTTGCTTATAAACTCTTGTTGAGACTTGTTTTTTTTGCTAAGTAAGAGAGAATATATAGACAAAAATAGATCGAAAGATCAAGTACAAATACAAGGGGCATACCCCAGGCCTAAGGATAAGGATATCAAGAAAGATAACCACCAAACAAACAAAAGAACACAACTAGCACTAGCTAGGAAAAGTACACAACACAAGCTAACTTAGCTTAACAATTATAAGAACTAAACAAATAGCAAAAACAGCTACGCTTAGTTCTTGAAAATATCATCGGATATCTGCCATATCTGTTGGAGATCCCTATTTAGTGCCGTTCTATGAAAGCCTCTCAAACTAGCCATCCTATTACGAACTTGAAAGACTATATCATTGAGCACTGCCTTCATGTCCCTACACTTGTTAGCCATTAATCTATCATTCCTTTCTCTCCAAAGGATATAAATAGTGGTGGATAACATGAACTTGCATAGGAGATTCTTCAAAGCCTTCTCCTTCAAGGTACAAGTCCAAGATACAATCCCTTGCCACTCATTACTCAAGCATTAGGCCTTACATTTTGCTAGCACCTGCACCCACAATATGTTGGTGATCGAACACTGGAAGAAAAGATGGTCGTGATCTTCAATTTTATCTCTACAAAACACATAGCACATGTCATTTAACATACCATAGGCAGCAAGTTTGTCTTGGGTGGCTAATCTTTCTCGAATAGCAAGCCAAAGGATGAAGCTATATCTAGGAATAGCCTTCTTAAACCAAACAACTTCAGCCCATTCCACTTGAGGACTATGGTTTCTAAAACTTTTCCAAGCTGATCTAACTGGAAATTGGTGATTTTTTTTTTTTTTTTCTGGAATCCATATTGCTTGATCACTATAAGAGTTATTAGATGCGGAATACATGACATACACCTCTTGGGCTCCATCAACTCTATGGAATTTTGCATAGGCCAATGCCACTGGTTGTCTCTAATAATAGTGCTGACTTTTGCTTCTTTGCCTAGCCTAAAATCATAGATCACTCTATCCCCCATTCTTTGATGTATAGGCCCCATTGGCAGCCAATTATCATACCAAAGGGAAACTTGTGAGCCTTCCCCAATTTTGTACTTGATCAAAGGTCTTATGATATCTCTTAGGTGTAGAATTTTCTTCCAAGTCCAAGTGCAATCCCAAGAAACCTTAGCCACCCAAAATTGACTTCTAACTAGAAGGTTTGCTCTGACCCACTACACCTAATAAGAGGTTGTAGAAGATTGGCACAACAACCAGATGTATCTAGTTATATTAGCTTGGTTCCAATTCACCAACTTCTTTATGCCCAGACCACCTTCATTTGGCTTAGTTACCTCTTACCAATTAACCTTAGCTACAATATTCTTTAAATCAGGCCCTTTCCATAGAAAAACTCTGAAGCATTGATCAATTTTCTTCAAAACTTTCTTTAGCATAATGAAGTGGGCACACCAGTAGCTCTGCATGCTAAATAAAACTGATTTGATGAGCTGCAACCGGCCTGCATAAGAGAGGAACTTACCAATCCAAGACTTGGCCTTGCTCACAATTCTATCAACCAAGTTATTGCAATCTTCAGGTATCAGCTTAGAAGAAATCAAGGGAACCCCTAAGTATCGAATTGCAAGCGCACCTGGCTGGAACTTGAAAAGATTTAACAATTGCTCCCTCCCGTGATCATCCAAACTAGTGAGAAATATATTACTCTTGGCACAATTTGGAAGAACACCTGAAAATTCAGAAAATGTATCCAAAGCCTCCTTTAAAATCTTAGCAGAAGCAATCTCACATTTGCGATAAGGCATCAAGTCATCAGCAAAACAAAGATGAGTTAAACTAGTTTTCTTGTGTCTCCAATGAAACTGAAAATTGGGATTCCTCTTCACTTGCTATTGAATAATTTGAGATAGGACATTCATACAAATTACAAATAAGTAAGGGGATAAAGGATTACCTTGCCTCAGGCCTTTAGCTCCAGGAAAGAAGCCCTCCAAGGCACCAGTATGGTTGATTGAGTACATAGGAGTAGAAATGTAGACCTGTATCCAATTCCTTAGCTTTTGCGGAAATCCCACAAGCTCTAAAACTTCCAACACAAATTTCGATCTGACTGAGTCATAGGCCTTCATGAGATCTACCTTCACAACACATTTAGCCAACTTCTTGTTCTTATGATAGCCTCTCATAAGTTCCTGAGCAAGTAAAATGTTATCACTAGTCTTCCTATCTTGAATGAAAGCTGATTGGGCTTCATCAATAACCAGAGGTAGCAAACTCATAATTCTATCCACAATAATCTTAGTAATGCATTTGTATAGACTATTGCAACAAGAAATTGGTCGATAGTCCTTTAAGGTTGTGGGATTAGGAACTTTGGGGATTAAGGGTACAATGGTAGCATTGAATTCCTTTAGCAAACAACCACAATCAAAGATTGATTTAATGGTAGCAACCACCTCCTTTCCAACTATAGGCCAGGCTTTCTTAAAGAAAAAACCATTGAAACCATAAGGACTAGGGGCCTTGTTTGGATCTAAGTTAAAGAGCACTTGCTTAATCTCATATTCCGTGACATTCCTATCCATGTTTGCAGCTGCTTCTTCATAAATAACTTTACTAATATACTGCTGAAGTTCTTGTTTCCCTGGATACTTCACAACATTTTCCTTTCCCAACAAGTTTTGGAAGTACTTCACAAATTCTTCCTTAACCTCTTTAATATCTTCCACTACAGTACTATCCTCCTTCTTAATGAAAGAGATTTTATTCCTATTTGCTTTATTCCTTACTGACTTGAAGAAAAAAATTGGTATTCTAATCCCCTTCATTCAGCCACAAAATTCTACTCTTTTGCTTGGTAAAGCTGTCGTCTTGATGATTCAAAGCCAAGTTTGGAAGGCTCTCTTTCTCCTTGGCCACAAGCCTATGATCCCCACCATTTGCTTCTAACTATCTTTGAAGATTAAGCAACTCCTCTCTAGCTTCATTAACTCGGAGCGAAATATCATAACATTTCTTCTTATTTAGCTCCTTCAAACTAGTTTTCACCATCTTCAGCTTCTTGCAAACTCAGTACATTGGGTACCCATCAACAACAGTATTGAAAGCTTGCTGCACCGTAGGCAAAAACTCCTCATACTCAGCCCAAAAATTAAAGAACTTAAATAGTTTAGTACCTTCCTTCATATGGAGCCCCAAGCAAACCAAAATAGGGCTATGATCTGAAATCCCAAAAGGAAAGAATTCAGCTGAAGAAAATTTGAACTTAGAGTTCCAGCAGCTGTTAACAAGAGCTCTATCAATTTTTCTTAGGATATAGTTCGTAGCACATCCATTGTTCCAAGTAAAATGGAAACCCCCGTACCGAAGATCATCTAGCTCAGCCTCCACAACACACTCATTAAATTCGTCCATGAAACCAAGCCAATCAG
Source organism: Euryodendron excelsum (assembly GCA_033060915.1). NCBI lineage: Eukaryota > Viridiplantae > Streptophyta > Magnoliopsida > Ericales > Pentaphylacaceae > Euryodendron > Euryodendron excelsum. The sequence goes on from CM065397.1 coordinate 29,060,960, forward strand.
TGCCCCCCCCCCCCCCCCCCCCCCCCCCCTCCCCCCCTTTTGTCAAAAGATCTTATAGCATTAAAATCACCCATGACAAGCCAAGGTTCATTACAGACCAGATTTGCATGTTGCTCAAGATCCCTCCAAAGCTGCCTTCTAAGGGTTATAGTGTGTAAACCATAAGCAAAAGAAATGTAGCAATGAGTCTCCTGCTCAATAAGAAAGATCTTACAATGAATAATTTGGATAGTAATGCTTAGAACATCCAATTTCACAAAATTTGAATTCCACCCAACCCAAATTCTACCATCCCCATTAATGTTATAATTATGGATGAAATCCCAATTCTTCATCAGTCCACGACAGATTGAATCCCTATTTTTCAACTTGACTCTAGTTTCTACAAAACCAAAACACCAAATGCTGTGGCTCCTAACAAAATCTTTGATTTCTCTTTGCTTGGAGAGGTCATTGAGACCTCTCACATTCCAGCAAGCAAATGACATTAATTACTTAGAAAAAGAAGTGCTCCCCTTAGAGCTACTAGCTAAGCTCTGTCTTCTTTTTTGGGTTAAACCTATGAGTTTGAGTGTTTTTGGTAAAAACACTTGGTAGTTTGAGTGAAGCTTGGGCAAAATCACTTGGGACTTTGAGAGTTTGCAAAAAACTCTTGTAAAACTAAGCTGGGCAGTTCGCAAGTAGCACCTATTGTGTAAAGGGACTTTTACATAGTGGAAGAGCTTTCAAGGGGATCTTAGGGGTGAGAACGTAGGTCACACATTGTGACTAAATCTCAGTAAATCTTGGTGTTCATCTCTGCTCTATTTTTCTTCCTTGTATCTTATAGTTTACTTACAATAACCATTCATTGCTAAGTTACTGTTACATTGATTAATTAGTTTTTATTTGCTTTATTTGCCATTAATCTTAAGAAACCCAATTCACCCCCCTCCCCTCATGAGTTGCATATTTGGGCCAAAACCGTACACTTGACAATTAATCACACATAATTTAAGGAGCGATACCCAAATTCTATTGGCAAAGGAGCGTTGAAAAAAAATGGGTATGACCTTCCACTTGGCTTCTACAAAAAAACTCGAGTAGCATTTTGCATAATCCCATAAGTCACAAGTTTGTCTTTAGTAGCTAATCATCCTTTGATCGCAAGCCATAACAAGAAGCTATGCTGACAGATTGCTTTTGAAAACCAATCCAGATTTCTCTTTTTACCTAAACTACCAAGAACACTAATGACATCCCAAGCTGATTGAATATTGAAGCTCCCCTTCTGATCCGACTGCCAAACAATATCGCTCTCTTTGTTAGGTATAGGGAAAAGACCTACAGGAATAGTCTTCAATTGCAGTTGAATTTGCATCAGGCTAGCGCCATAAATTCCCATCAATAATAAGACTAACAGTAGCATCACGCCCATATCCCGAATCATATATAGTCGACCCTATCTCCCATGTAGAAATTAATAGAGCCATTCGGCAACCAGAAATTAAACCACAAAGATATGGACTTGCCATTACCAACCTTATATTTGATTAAAGGCCTAGCAATCTCTCACGATCCCAAAAACTTTCTCTAGGTCCATGAGCTATCCCAACGTACTTTTGCCACCCAAAATTGATCATTGGACAGTAAATTTGCTCAAACCCAATTAGGTTGACATAAGTTCTAATTACATCTCAACGTAGCAGCCTTGTTTATTTTTATTTTTTTGAGTGGTAATAATGGATTTTATAAAAGGACAAACAAAATAGACTACTTACAAGGGGCATAGCCCAGGCAAAACATCAATCGACGAACAAGAAAAGACCAGCAATACTATGGACAAAAATTGAAATAAACAAAACTCATGATCTGAAAATCTGATCTGGTAGCCTCCAAATCCATTGCAAATATATGTTCTCTTAAGACTTACAAAACCTTGACATGTTACTAACTTTGATCTCACCATAGTTTGAATTTCCTTGGTGACTGTCAAAATATCTCTATAGGTATTTTCAAATATCCTACCATTCCTTTCCTTCTTGATGACATAAGCCGTGGTAGGCAAGCATAGTTTGTAGGTTATAGCCTTCAAAGATTCGCCTTTGAATTGTACTTGTGCCCATCTAATCACATCAAACAAATTTGAAACAGGGCATTGCACCCGACGACTACCCATAAGAATAGACCATAACCTAGTGGAGAAGGAGCATTGGAAAAAAAGGTGAGAATGATTCTCCACTGTGTCACAACAAAACACACAACTCATGTGCTGAATACAACCATACTGGATGAGCTTATCCTAGGTAGCATGCCTTCCCCTAATAGCTAGCCATAAAATAAAGTTGTGCCTAGGAATATTGCCACTAAACCAAACTAGCTGCCACCAATCTACTTTGTCATGCTGATTTCTTAGAATTTCTTAAAACGATCTTGCTGAAAATTGGCCATTATAATTGGCCATTGTCCTGCCTTTCACAATTGAGGCTTGCGTAATTAGAAGTCTCATGTTTAGGTGTAACAAATTAGTAGAATTAGCAACAGGCCATCTCCAATTGTTATTAGACACTATGCTACTGATCGAAGCCTTCCTTGCCAAACCTAGATCATAGATTACTCCATCTTCCATTCTGGAAAAGATTACCCCACTTGGAAGCCATTGATCAAACCATAGTGAAGTAAAGTGCCCATCTCCAATTTGATTCTTAACATGAAGCCTAATGTAATCCCTTATAGCTTGAGAATATTGCACTATGTCCATGAACTATCCCAAGGAACCTTAGATTCCCAAAACTGATCCTTAGAGAGAAGTTTTACTTTCACCTAGTGAACCTGCGTAGAAATAGTAGTAGGTCGATAGAGCATCCAGATATATCTAGCCATTGCAGCTCTGTTCCAGTCTTTGACTTTCTTGATGCCCAAGCCACCCTCCTCTTTAGGTCTAGTAATGTCTTCCCAAGCAACCTTATCACCCAAGGTCTTAATTTCTACTCCTTCCAGAGGAACACATGAAGGCACTGCTCAATCTTCTTAACGACCTTAGCAGGACGGACAAAGTGAAAGCACCAGTAGGATTGGATGCTAACAAGAACGGACTAACAAGCTATAATCTACTTGCATAAGATAGGAACTTATTAGTCCAAGTTTTAATTCTAGCTGTGATTTGGTCCAATAGGGAGTTAAAATTAGTTACCTCGTCCCAAGCCACTTTTGCCATAGAAGTTTTCAAGTCAATCCATTTCCATAGAAATGCTCTCAAGCATTACTCAATGTGTTTAGTAAATTTAACTGGTGGAATGAAATGGCTTGACCAGTAGCACTAAATACTAAACAAGATGGTCTGTGCTAACTATAACCTGCCAGCATAAGTGTAATATCTCGGACCTCTATTAACTAATTTAATGTGAATTTTTAAAATTCTATATCATTCTAATGTACCTTTAAGTCAAGATGACCAATTAGAATTTATGTTGTACCTTAAGATATTAGTGTAAGACACATGAGATTATTTTTCATGTGTATCATTTTATTATACACACACACACACACACAAACCAACTAAGAAAAATAAGAAGAAGAAGAAGGAAGAAGGTGAGAAGAAGAGCGAGTGAAAAGAGGGAGGAGAGAAGGAAGAAGGTTAGAGGAGCTCCATCCAAGTTAAAAGAAGCCATTGTTGATGCTTCAAAAAACTTGGAAGAAAGGAATGAAACCTAGCCTCTTGTACACGTAAATGCATATGTGTTGTTGGGTTTGGAGATTCTTTTGAGTCCCATTTGGTTAGATTTTGAGGGCTTGTAAGTATATGTTGATGGATTGGGAGTTGGGGTTGAAAATCTCCAAATTTGTACATGTTGGGTTTGAGATTTCAAACCCTAGACCCTTTTGATTGGCTTATTTATCTTGTCCCATTTTTAGTTATTGTTTTCTTCTTATGTTAATCTTTGAACCCTAGAAGCATTGGAAAATTTTGAGAGAGTTTGGGAGAGGTTTGGTTAAGTTTGGAGTCAAAAAATCTGTTGCTGCGAGTGTCCAAATTTGCCTGGCGTTCGAACGGCTCAATTTAGCATTCGAATGGCCCAAGTCTTGCATTTTTATTTTTGGCCATTTTTGCCTTGGCGTTCAAACTCTAGGTTCGGCATTCGAACGCCAAGAGATATTTTTGGCCTAGCATTCGAATGGTCTGCTCAGCTTCAACACTGTTTAGTAAAATGGGCATAACTTTCTCTAGAAAACTCAAATTGATGTACCGTTTGAAGTGCTAAAAAATAGAATCATATACCTTTGTACCCACAAAAAGTTTGTACTCTAATTCTTTGTAGATTGGGAAATATGGTATTTTAAAGTTGACCCAAAATTTCTTCCGACAACATTGTTTTTCAAAATTTTAGTCCATTTTTCATGGGACATAACTTCTTTATCCGAAACGTATTTTCAACCCATGACCTATCAAATTAAAGGTTTTTAAGCCTATTTTCAAATAAAATTAACCAAGAATGTAGTCTCATTGCCCTGATGTGAATGGGATGTAATGACAGATTCATGTCTTAAACCTCAACTTTTATGTCAGTCTTTCACTTTGAAATCTTATGTTTGATGCTTCTATGTACTCTATGTATAGGAGCACCCCTGATTAGCACCAATCCTCAAGGATAGAGGTGAGTAACGATATGCCATGAGTAAAACCCTTTTACTTCCAAATGTTTTAAGTTCAACTACATATTATGCAATGTTTTCTATATGTTTTCAATACATCAATATTTAAGTATAAATGTCATACCTTGAAATGCATGCAAGATATACTTATGTTATGAATCAAAACTCATGGATTAGAATGTTTACATGAAAGAGATGCAAGATTTTCAATGTATGGTGATAACTCAAGGTCTTTTAGTGGCAAGGCCTTAACCTCCCCCAATAGTTCTACGTTAGGAGACGTGAAATAAATTATTGATATGTTAGGAGACGTCCCTAGCCTAAAGAGCCTTTACGTGACCTAAAAGGTTTACTATGGAGCCTAGCTCATATGTCGAGTTGTAGCACATTTATACTTTTAGAACAAAAATCAAAATATGTTCAAATGCTTATGACAAGCTATATATGTCGCATCTCTCTTTTATGATATTATGTTTTGAAATAATAGAATGTTTCAATATGATGTTCATGCTATCTATGATTTCAAGCCTATGCTTACACGTTTTCAAGTTCATGCTCTATATGTATAAAAGTTTTATCTATTGTTTTGTACATTAGACATAATTGCTAGTCCATGGTATTTTCATGCTCGTGCATCATTGTTATTCACTAAGTATTAGCTTACGTTTTCTCAAATGTTTTCAGGTAGCCAATCCGAGAGGCCATAGGAGGAGGCCACATGTGGATTTTAAGTTACGGCTCATGAACCTATGTTATGTTATGTGTATTTGGGATGGACCCTAAAGTTTTGTAATACTATAAAATGTTATAATTGTGGTTGCCTCGAATTGGCTCATATGTATGTTCATGTTCTGGATTAGACATGACTCTGCCATGCATGACACAAGTTATATTTTAAACTATTAAAATTCTATTTCTGCATTTATGTATCATTTTAAATGATCATGTCCATGTGTTTAACCAGTTTATGTAATGTAACCTTAGGTAGCTTTGGTATTGGCTGGTCATGTACCATAAATTTGCATAGGCCGAGTTACGGGGTGTGACAGCGTGGTATCAAAGAACTAGGTTGACATAGTCAGATTGATTCATGTCTAGATAGAATTCTAGGTTGACTTGTATATGTGCAACATTTATATAAGTATATGTATGCTATGCTACGTGGTTAATGACATGCCAAGGTGTGTTATATATCGTAATATGTTAGGTGCTTGATTGTGTGATGATTTTGTATAGTTAATCATGCTGCCAAAGAGAGGAGGTCATGGAGAGGCCAGAGATCCTGAAGACTGTATGGACCGCATTGAGAGGATCTTGGCCGGACTTCTCCAAGTGGCCCAAGATGCTCACAGGAACACCACCAACGCACTAGATCCACTTACGGCTCAAGCACCAAGGATGGAAGTGGTGGCCTGTGTCACCATTTAGCAGTTTCAACAGTTGAAGCCCCCGACCTTTCACGGGACTCCCGATCCCGTGGCCACGGAGTTTTAGCTTTTGGAAATCGGGAGGGTGTTTGATGAGAACCAACAAGCACCATTAAAGGATCCATTACAAATTCCAATTGGGCCAATTACAAGAGCAAGATCCAAGAAGATCAAAGAAGCATTTAATGGGCTGATTTATGAGATTTGGGCTGATTCTAAAATGGGGCATTCCAAGCCTGGCCCAAAAGAAGATGAAGGCATAATAACTCTAATTCAAGCTATTGATGGGGCTAATTAGTCCTCTTTTGAGTTGGCTAATTGATTGGTTGATTGCCATCAATTAAGGGTTGATTTGTAGTCTTTTTGAGTAATCTTTTGACTTGACTAATTGATTGGTTGATTGCCATCAATTAGGGGTTGATTTGTAGTCTTTTGAGTGATCTTTTGACTTGATTAAATTGATTGGATAATTTGTAGTCTTTTGAGTTAGCTAATTGATTGGCTGATTGCCATCAATTAAGGGCTGATTTGTAGTCCTCTTTTCTCAAGCATGTTCTATAAATAGCATGCACTCTTTGTAATTAAGGGGACATTGAATTGAGATCAAATACATATGTGTGTTGTTTCATCTATTGGTTCTTCAAAGAACTTGTGAACTTATCAAGGATTCTTCCTTGTGGCGTTCAAATTTTATACCTTCGGTTCGTGATTCCATATAATCATTGGGTCGGGGTTTTCTCTCAAAATCTGAGTTTTAACTTTCTTGGGCAAGTAATTCCGATATTGTTGTTGGGTCTCAACGCGTGTTGATTGAGGTTTGCATCAGTGCTCAAAGCGCTGTCTTGCACGGATGAACAAAAGGTGATTTGGCCACCTTTACCTTTGAAGGCGCCGCACTAGTCTCGTGGACGCTGAAGAAGACAATGGAACTACAGTGGTTATGGCCTAGATTGTTGGAAGTGTTCAATGAGGAATATTTTTTTGAGACTGTCAGAGATTTGAAAACCATCAAGTTCTTTAGCTTGACGCAAGGAGATATGATAGTGGCAGAGTATAATGCCAAGTTCATAGAGTTGTCATGATATAGCCCACACATTTTATCATTAAAGAACTGCAAGGCAAGGAAGTTTGAGATGGGATTACGTTGGAACGTTCGCAATAAAATAGGCATCTTACAACTTGAGACTCACCAAGAAGTTTTGCAACGGGCCCTTATTGCAGCAGCTCAATATCGGGAGACACAAGAAAAGAGTCGGAGTAGACCAAAATAGAGGACCAAGTTCAAAGAGGCAGGGTTCGGGATCTTCCAGTGGGAATTCATCTACACCATGGGGAAACACAAGGGGCCGAAGTGGCGGCCCAGCCAATGAAGCACCGACATGCCCTGCTTGTCAAAAGAAGCATTGGGGCACATGTCTTTCGGGAAGGGGAGCTTGTTATGGGTGTGGCCAACTTGGGCACCAAATGAAGAACTATCTGAAGAGGGGCAAAGCACAAGGATATGGTGCATCAGTCTCACATTAGTACAACAGCCTACATCCGGTAAGAGAGATGACCAACCACAACAAGGCCGAGCTTTTGTACTTTCCCCGAAAAACACTCCAGCTACCAACTCTGTAGTGTCAGGTATACTTCCTAATTGTGGTCGACCTGTACACATCCTTATTGATTCCAGCTCCGCACATTCATTTGTCTCATACCTTTTTTCTAAATACTTGTATACATCTTCAATACCTCTTAATGATGTTTTATCTGTATCATTGTCATTCAGGGATTCCATGTTATGTGATAAGATGAGGTTCTTGTTAGCGATGTGCCCATGCTTGTAAATCTTATTCCTCTAGAAATGCACCGTTTTAATGTCATCTTAGGAATGGATTGGTTGTCGTCTCAACGTGCTATCATTGATTGTGAACTTAAACGAGTTATATTTCATTCTTCTACCCATTCGGGGCTTATATTCGAGGGAGTTGGTGTAGTGCCTCCACTCTATCTCATTTTATCCATGCAAGCACGACGTTTAATTCAAAAAGGAAATTGTGCATTCTTGTATAGCGTTGTTGACACACACGTATCCCCGCCATCCTTGGAAGATATCCATGTTGTCTAGAAATTTTCCAATGTCTTCCCTGATGAATTGAACAAGGTCACCGTCAAGAACAAATACCCATTACCAAGAGTAGATGATTTATTTAATCAGCTTCAAGAAGCCGAAGTATTTTCAAAGATTGAGCTAATGTCGAGTTAACACCAATTAAGGGTCAAGGCTAGCGATGTGGAGAAGATGGCTTTCCGAACTAGATATGGCCACTATGAATTTCTGGTTATGCCGTTTGGAGTTACTAATGCACCTGCTGCATTTATGGATTTGATGAATCGAGTTTTCAAACCCTTCCTTGATGACTTTCTTATTGTGTTTATTGATGATATTTTGGTGTACTCTAAGATTCTTGCAAATCATGAGCACAAAAGGAGTTTGACGTATCTTTTCACACAAAAGGAGCTAAGCATGAGACAGAGAAGATTGCTCGAGTTGATCAAGGACTACAACATCCTCATTCAGTATCATCCGGGCAAGGCCAATGTCGTGGTCGATGCCTTGAGCCGGAAGACCGTTGCCAACCTAGATGCCTGATTACGTTGCAATGACCCTTGTTCATCGAATTTGAGAGAGCAGAGATTGAGGTTTTCACGCTAAGCATGGATATGATGCTCACCGCCATGATCACCCAATCAGCATTAATTGAGATTGTAAAGCAAAAACAGCCTGAAGACCTGTACTTGTGGAAGATTTATAAAGAGTTGGTAACAAACCCAAGGCCCGACTTCACCTTGCAGAATGGAGCTTTAAAGTTCAAGGACCACTTATGTGTGACATACATAATCGAGGTTAAGAGGCAAGTTTTGGAAGAAGCTCACAACATGAAGTTCACTACTCATCCAAGAAGCACGAAGATGTATAGGGATTTGCAAGAAACATTTTGGTGGACAGGAAAGAACAAGGAGATAGCTGAATTCGTGACACGATGTCTACATTGTCAACAAGTCAAGGTAGGACATCAAAGGTCGCACAGGATTGCTATAACCTTTACCGAGACCGGAATGGAAGTGGGAGCATATCACCATGGATTTCATCATGGGACTACCAAGATTGCCGCAGAGTTGTGATGCTATTTGGGTTATAGTTGATCACCTTACCAAGTCTGCACATTTCTTATCGGTGAAAACTATGTAGTCCTTATAGAAGTATGCAACCCTATACATTACGGAGATTATTTGACTGCACGGTATGCTAGTTTTGATAGTGTCTGATCAAGACTCGAGATTTGTGTCAAAATTTTAGAAGAATTTGCAAAGGGCTTTAAGTACCGAATTGAAGTTCAACACAACCTTTCATCCACAAACAAATGGGCAGTCAAAAAGGACCATTCAGACCTTAGAAGACATGTTATAGCTATGCGTCCTTGACTTTCAAGAAAGTTGGGAGGATCATTTGTCATTAGTGGAATTTGCCTACAACAACCGTTTCCACGCGAGTATTAAGATGGCACCTTATAAAGCATTTTACGGGAGGAAGTGTAGATCTCCAATTTATTGGGACAAGGTTAGAGAGAGAGATTCTTGGGCCAGAGATTGTGCAGCTGACTACTGACAAGATCAAGATAATTCAACAATGACTACAAACTGCTCAAAGTGGCCAAAAGAGTTATGTGGATGTGCAATGACAGGACTTAGAGTTTGAAGAATGGAGCCACGTGTTCTTGAAGGTATCTAAATTTTTTTTTTTTTTTTTTGCTAAGTAAGAAAGAATATATAAACAAAAAAAATCAAAAAATAAAGTACAAATACAAGGGGCATACCCCAGGCCTTAGGATGAGCATAATCAAAAAAGATAACTATCCAAACAAACAAAAGAACCCAGCTAGCACTAGCAAAGAAAAGTATACAACACAAGCTAACTTAGCTTCACATTTGTAAAAAACTAAACAAATAGCAAAAACAGTTGTCCTTAGTTTTTGAAGATATCATCTAGAATCCGCCATATCTGTTGCAGATCCCTCTTTGGTGTCGTTCCAAGAAAGCCTCTCAAACTAGCCATCTTGTTATGAACTTGAAAGACTATATCAATGAGCACTACGTTTATGTCCTTACATTTGATAGCCATTAATCTATCATTCCTTTATCTCCAAAAGAAATAAACCATGATGGATAGCATTAACTTGCGTAGAATATTCTTCAAAGTTTGTCCTTCAAGGCACAAGCCCAAGATACAATGCCTTGCCACTCATTACTTAGGCATTGGGCATTACATTTTGCTAGTAGCTGCACCCACAATTTATTGGTGATTGAACACTAGAAGAAGAGATGGTTGTGGTCTTCAATTTTATCTCTACAAAACACATAGGACATGTCATTTAACATACCGTTAGTAGTAAGTTTGTCTTGGGTGGGCAATCTTTCTTGAATAGCAAGCCAAAGAATGAAACTATATCTAGAAATAGCCTTCTTAAACCAAGCAACTTCAGCCCATTTCACTCGAGGACTATGATTTCTAATACTTTGCCAAGCTGAGCTAATTGAAAATTAGTGATTTTTTTCTAGAATTCATATAGCTTGATCACTACAAGAGCTATTAGGATGCGGGATACATGACATACACCTCTTGAGCTCTATCAACTCTATGGAATTTGTCACAGGCCAACGCCACTGATTGTCCCTAATAATAGTGCTGACTTTTGCTTCTTTACCTAGCCTAGAATCATAGATCACCCTATCCCTTATTCTTTGATGTATAGGTCTCATTGGTAGCCAATTATCATACCAAAGGAAAACCTGTGAGCCTTCCCCAATTTTGTACTTGATTAAAGGCCTAATGATATCTCTTAGGTGCAGAATTTTCCTCTAAGTCCAAGTGCAATCCTAAGGAACCTTAGCCACCCAGAATTGACTTCTAATTAGAAGGTTTGCTCTGACCCATTTCATCTAACAAGAGGTCGTAGAAGATTGGCACAACAACCAGATGTATGTAGCTATACTAGCTTGGTTCCAATCCACCAACTTCTTTAAGCCTAAACCACCTTCAACATTTGGTTTAGTAACCTCTTCTCAATTAACCTTAGCTCCAGTATTCTTTAAATCAGGCCGTTTCCAAAGAAAAGCTCTAAAGCATTGATCAATTTTCTTCAAAACTTTCTTTGGCGTAATGAAGTGAGCACACCAGTAGCTCTGTATGCTAAATAAAATTGATTTGATGAGCTGTAACTAGCCAGCATAAGAGAGAAAGTTACCAGTCCAAGACTTGGCCGTACTCACAATTCTATCAACCAAGTTATTACAATCTTCAGGTTTTAGATTAGAGGAAATCAGGAGAACTCCTAAGTACCGAATTGGAAGCACACTTGGCTGGAATTTGAAGAAATTTAACAATTGCCCCCTCCCATGATTATCCAAACCAGTGAGAAATATATCACTCTTGGCATAATATGGAACAAGACCTGAGAATTCAGATAATGTATCCAAAGCCTCCTCTAAAATCCTAGCAGAAGCATGTCACCCATGCAATAAAGCATCAAAGTCATCAGCAAAACAAAGATGGGTTAAGCTAGTTTTTTCGCATCTCCAATGAAACTGAAAAGTGGGGTTCCTTGGCACTTACTGTTGAATAATTTGAGATAAGACATTCACACAAATTCCAAATAAGTAAGGGGATAAAGGATCACCTTGCCTTAGACCTTTAGCACCAGGAAAAAAGCCCTCAAGGGCACTATTAAGGCTGATTGAGTATATAGGAGTAGAAATGCAGACCTGTATCCAATTCCTTATCTTCTCTGAAAATCACGTAAGTTCCAAAACGTCCAACACAAATTCCCATTTGACTAAGTCATAGGCCTTCATGAGATCTACCTTCACATCACATTTAGCCAACTTGTTGTTATTATGATAGCCTCTTATAAGCTCCTGAGCAAGTAAGATATTATCACTAATCTTCCTACCTTGAATGAAAGCTTATTGGGCTTCATCAACAACCAGAGGCAGCAAACTCTTACTTTTATTCGCAATAATCTTAGAAATCCATTTGTAAAGAGTATTGCAATAAGAAATAGGTCTATAGTCCTTTAAAGTAGTGGGATTAGGAACTTTGGGAATTAAGGCTATAATGGTAGTATTGATTTTTTTTTTTTTTTTGTTTTGCTAAGTAAGAAAAAATATATAGACAAAAAAGGTCAAAAGATCAAGTACAAAAATAAAGGGGCATACCCCAGGCTAAAGGATAAGGACAATCAAGAAAGATAACCACTAAACAAACAAAAGAACCCAGCTAGCACTAGCTAAGAAAAGTACATAACACAAGCTAACTTAGCTTAACTATAAAAACTAAACAAATAGCAAAAATAGCTACCCTTAGTTCTTGAAAATATTATCAGAAATTTGCCATATCTACTGGAGATCCTTATTTGGAGTCGTTCCATGAAAGCCTCGCAAACTAGCCATCTTGTTACGAACTTGAAATACTATATCATTGAGCATTGCCTTCATGTCCCTACACTTGTTAGCCATTAATCTATCTTTCCTTTTTTTCCAAATGATATAAACAGTGGTGGATAGCATTAACTTGCATAGAATATTCTTCAAAGCCTTCCCCTTCAACGTACAAGCCCAAGATACAATACCTTGCCACTCATTACTCAAGCATTGGGCCTTACATTTTACTAGCAGCTCCACCCACAATCTGTTGGTGATCGAACACTGGAAGAAGAGATGGTTGTGGTTTTCAATTTTATCTCGACAAAACACACATTACATGTCATTTAACATACCATAAGCAGCAAGTTCGTCTTGGGTGGCTAATCTTTCTCGAATAGTAAGCCAAAGAATGAAGTTATATTTAGGAATAGCCTTCTTACACCAAGCAACTTCAGCCCACTCCACTTAAGGACTATGGTTTCTAATACTTTGCCAAGCTAATCTAACTGAAAATTGGGGTTTTTTTTTTTTTTTTTTTTTTTTTTTCTGGAATCCATATAGCTTGATCACTATAAGAGCTATTAGGATGCGAAATACAAGACATACACCTCTTGAGCTCCATCCACTCTATGGAATTCGCCACAGGCCAATGCCACTGGTTGTCTCTGATAATAGAGCTGACTTTTGCTTCTTTCCCTAGCCCAAAATCATAGATCACTCTATCCCCTATTCTTTGATGTACAGGCCCCATTGGCAACCAGTTATCATACCAAAGGGAAACCTGTGAGCCTTCCCCAATTTTGTACTTGATCAAAGGCCTTATGATATCTCTTAAGTGTAGAATTTTCCTCCAAGACCAAGTGCAATCCCAAGGAACCTTGCAATCCCAATCCCAAGGTTAGCTCTGACCCGTTTCACCCAACAAGAGGTTGTAGAAGATTGGCACAACAACCAGATGTATTTAGCTATATTAGCTTGGTTCCAATCCACCAACTTCTTTATGCCTAGATCACCTTCATCATTTGGCTTAGTAACCTCTTCCCAATTAACCTTAGCTCCAGTATTCTTTAAATTAGGTCCTTTCCAAAGAAAAGCTCTGAAACATTGATCAATTTTTTTCAAAACTTTCTTTGGTATAATGAAGTGGGCACACCAGTAGCTCTGCATGCTAAATAAAACTAATTTGACGAGCTGCAACCGGCCAGCATAAGAAAGGAACTTACCAGTCCAAGACTTGGCCTTGCTCACAATTCTATCAACCAAGTTATTGCAATATTCAGCTTTCAGCTTAGAAGAAATCAAGGGGACCCCTAAGTACCGAATTGGAAGCACACCTGACTGGAACTTGAAGAGATTTAACAATTGCTCCCTCCCATGATTATCCAAACCAGTGAGAAATATATTACTCTTGGCATAATTAGGAACAAGACCTGAGAATTCAGAAAATGTATCCAAAGCCTCATTTAAAATCCTAACAGAAGCAATCTCACTTTTGCAATAAAGCATTAAGTCATCAGCAAAACAAAGATGGGTTAAGCTAGTTTTCTTGCATCTCCAATGAAACTGAAAATTGGGGTTCCTCTTCACTTGCTGCTGAATAATTTGAGATAGAACATTCATACAAATTACAAATATGTAAGGGGATAACGGATCACCTTGCCTTAGGCCTTTAGCTCCAGGAAAGAAGCCCTTTAGGGCACCATTAAGGCTGATTGAGTATATAGGAGAAGAGATGCAGTCCTGTATCCAAATCCTTAACTTTTTCGAAAATCCCATAAGCTCCAAAACATCTAAAACGAATTTCCATCTGATTGAGTCATAGGCCTTCATGAGATCTACCTTCACAGCACATTTAGCCAACTTGTTGTTCTTATGATAGCCTTTCATAAGTTCTCGAGCAAGTAAAATGTTATCACTAATCTTCCTTCCTTGAATGAAAGCTGATTGGGCTTCATCAATAACTAGAGGCAACAAACTCTGAATTCTATCCGCAATAATTTTAGTAATGTATTTATACAGAGTATTGCAACAAGAGATAGGTTAATAGTCTTTTAAGGATGTGGGATTTGGAACTTTGGGGATTAAGGCTACAATGGTAGCATTAACTTCCTTTGACAAACAACTAGAATCAAAGAATGATTTAATGGCAGCAACCACCTCCTTTCCAACTATAGGCCAGGCTTTCTTAAAGAAAAAACCATTGATACCATCAGGGCCTGGGGCTTTTTTGGATTTAAGCTAAAGAGCACTTGCTTAATCTCATCTTCTGTGACATTCCTGTCCATATTTGTAGCGTCTTCTTCAAAAATCACTTTACTAATATATTACTGAAGTTCTTGTTTCTCTGGATACTTCACAACATTTTCCTTCCCCAACAAGTTCCAGAAGTACTTTACAAATTCCTCTTTGACCTCTTTAATATCTTCCACCACAGTACCATCCTCCTTCTTAATTGAGAAAATTTTATTCCTATTTGCTCTATTCCTTATTGACTTGAAGAAAAAATTGGTATTTTGATCCCCTTCATTCAGCCACAGAATTCTGCTCTTTTGCTTGGCAAAGCTCTCCTCTTGATTATTCAAAACATTAAGTTTGGAAAGGCTCTCTTTCTCCTTGACCACAATCCCAGGATCCCCACCATTAGCCTCTAACTATCTTTGAAGATTAAGCAACTCCTCTCTAGCTTCATTAACTGGTGGCGAAATATCATAACATTTCTTCTTATTTAGCTCCTTCAAACTAGCTATCACCATCTTCAGTTTTTTGCAAACTCGATACATTGGGTACCTATCAACAACAGTATTCCAAGCTTGCTGCATCGTTGGTAAAAACTCCTCATACTTAGCCCAAAAATTAAAGAACTTAAATGGTTTGGTACCTTCCTTTATATGGAGCCCCAAGCGAACCAAAATAGGGCTATGTTCTGAAACCCCGAAAGGAAAGAATTCAATTGAAGAAAATCTGAACTTGGAGTTCCAGCAGCTATTAACAAGAGCTTTATCAATTTTCCTTAGGATATAATTCTTAGCACATCTATTGTTCTAAGTAAAATGGAAACCTCCGTATCGAAGATCATCCAGCTCAGCGTCCACAAGACACTCATTAAATTCATCCTTGAAGTTAGGCCAATCAATGCTTCCCCCCTTCCTCTCAAAAGGAGATCTTATAGCATTAAAATCACTCATGACATGCCAAAGTTCATTGCAGACCAAATTTGCATGTTGCTCAAGATCCCTCCAAAGCTGCCTTCTATGGGTTACAGTGTGTAAACCATAAGCGAAAGAAATGTACCAATGGATTTTTTGCTTAATAAGAAAGATCTTACAATGAATAATTTGATTAGTCATGCTTAGAACATCCAATTTTACAAAATTCGAATTCCACCCAACCCAAACTTTACCATCCCCATTAGTGTTATAATTATGGATAAAATCCCAAGTCTTCATCAGCCCCAGACAGATTGAATGTCTATTCTCCAACTTGACTTAGTTTTTAAAAAACCAAAACATCAAACGTTGTGCCTCCTTACAAAATCTTTGATTTCTCTATGCTTGGAGAGGTCATTGAGACCTCTCACATTCCAGCAAGCAAATGACATTAATTACTTAAAAAAGGAGGTGCTCCCCTTCGAGCTACTAGCTAAGCTCTGTCTTCTTTTCTTCTCATTCTTCCTTTTATTCTGTTGTTTCTTCTGATCAACTTCATCAACTACTGCTACCTTGTCTCCTAGAGGATTTGCGTCAAGAGTTGCCATCAAATTTTGACTGACCATCCCTACAAGTTTCCATGTCTTCAATATCTTCTATCTTGTCCAATTGTTGAAATCTATTGAGAGTTATAACCTCAACAACAGGTTTCTTCATCAGATTGGCTGGTTTCATGGCTACTAATTAATCACCTCTGCAAACACCACTTGGAATGGCATCTGTTGCCCTAGGAGTAGTAGAAAACATTTCCTCTGATTGCTCAGCACCACTTGGATCAGCTAAACTTGGAGCACTTGTAGTATCTTCATTAATAGTTATCTCCGTCCCTTTGCCCTTAACTTCTATTCAGCCCTCTTCATTTGCAATCTCTACTACTGAATTCTTTTTAACTTGCCATTCTTGTTTAATCACCTTGTTGCACTTGCTCACTACATGCCCAAATTCTTTGCAAACTTCACAAATCTTCGGAACCTAATTGTACTCAACAGCTATTTCAACAACACCCCTACCTTCCACCTCCAGATCAAAGGAATCTAGAAGTTTAGATTCAGCATTAACTTCCACACAAATTCTAGCAAAGTTTATTCTCTTTAATTCTTTAGTCAAGTTATCAGGATATAGGAGTTTCCCCACTGCACTAGCCACATAAGTTAGACCTTTTGTAGTCATAATTCCAAAGAAACATTATAGAAATTAACCCAAATGGGGACTGACTTACAGCTATCCTTACTAAGGTTCATATGGAGTTGCCATTTCCTTAGGCATATAGGATGCCCAACAAAGTGCCATGGTGCATTCTTAATGACCCATTCATAACCCATAGCTAATGAAAACGTAAAATAATAGAACCCCTAATAAGTGGTCAATAATTTATCAAACTCATGTTTATTCCATAATTTCTTAGCAATGTTGTTGACTAAATTAAAAGATAGTTTATTTTGCATAAAGAACCCAACTAGGGTATTTTCCCACAACTCAGCACCTTAGGCAGCCACATCTGAAGGAGGTTTAACTTTAACTCTATCATTTCCCATTTCAGGTTTAAAATATTCAAGATTCATAAAAGAGCCTTTCTTTGACTTTAAAATGGAAACTCACTTACTTGGACCATTGGGACCACTTTGCTTCTCACCAGGTTCGTTGCCCTTCCCCCCCCCCCCCCCCCCCCCCACCACCACCATGCTGCCTCTATGCTTGGTTGATTGCAAATTCTGCTGTGGCAGACTTATCTCCAGCTTTTCCTTCACCCAAGTAAGTATGTTGCATTCCATTTTCCACACCTAAAGTAGTGGAGACAAGACCTCTCTCCATCCCCTTTGCATGTGCACTCTCTTCACCCATGCAAGTATACTACACCCTATTTCCCAAACCCAAAGTAGTGGAGACAAGACCCATCCCGATCACCTTTGTATTTGCACTCTCTCCACCAAGTGCGTGAACAGTACCCTTCTTCTTCACAAGCTGAGGTTTGGACACCAAATTTGCAGCTGCTACAAGAGGAGCAATCACCAGATTAGTTTCCTCCTTTGCTCTAACCTTCTCTGTTTGAATCGTACCCATCTTCTCCACAAGCTGAGGTTTGGACACCGAATTTGCAGCTGCTTCATGAGGAGAACTCACCACATAAGTTTCCTCTTCCTTCTCAACCTTATCTGCCCAGCTTTTGGATGAAGAGTTATTACCTAGAGATTTTTCACCATTTGAGCACAAGAGTGGACCCCCAAAGCTAGCAACGAGAGTTTTGAAACAAGCCTTGACATGATCTAAGGCCATACTTGACCCAAGCTTTTTACCTAGGGTATTGCATAACTCAGATATCATAGCCTTTAGTCTTTCATTCTCAGATTTGTACTCATTTCTTTCCATCTTCAAAAGCTCCAAATCATAGTTCAACTTAGAGATTCTACGAGCAGTAGCACCTTGAACAATGGCTTGACCTCGCCCAACCTCCATTACAGAATTATCAACGTGAATCCCTTGTGACCCAGCTCTAAGTTTTAGGAATCTCTCAAGAGAGCCATTAAGAGGGTCATAAATGCCTACACCATTGCCTAACAGAGGTGAACCATCCTCACCAACCGCAGCAATATCCCCCATCTCTCTAAGATGGTCTCCATCCTCAGCCTCCATCTTCTCCAAAGAAATCAGAATAAATTCTAGAAAGAGAAAACGAAATGAATCCTAGAGGGAGAAGCTCTCAACTAACCCCCAGCTGCACCACACTCATTAATTCCACCTTCAACTTCCATTAATGCCACATGAAACTAGAGGAAGATGAAACAATAACTGTTGAAACTCTAGAGAAAAGGGAAAGCTTCTCTCTCTACAAGAGTGTCACAGCACTCCCTTGGTAGCATTGATTTCCTTTAGCAAACAACCAGAGTCAAGAAATGATTTAATAGCAACAACCACCTCCTTCCCAACTACAGGCCAAGCTTTTTTTTAAAGAAAAAGCCATTGAAACCATCAGAACTAGGGCTTTGTTTGAATTTAAGTTAAAAAGCACTTGCTTAATCTCATCTTCTGACATTTTTATCCATGTTTGTAACTGCTTCTTCATAAACCACTTTACTAATATATTGCAGAAGCTCATGTTTCCTTGGATACTTCACAACATTGTCCTTGCCCAACAAGTTCTAGAAGTACTTCACAAGTTCCTCCTTGACCTCTTTAAAATCTTCCACTATAGTACCATCCTCCTTCTTAATTGAGAAAATTTTATTCCTATTTGCTCTATTCCTTATTGACTTGAAGAAAAATTTTGTATTTTGATCCCCTTCATTTAATCATAGAATTCTACTCTTTTGCTTGGCAAAACACTCCTCTTTTTTATTCAAAGCATTAAGTTTGGAAAGGCTTTCTTTCTTTTTGGCCACAAGCTCAGGATCACCACCATTTGCCTCTAACTGTCTTTGAAGATGAAGCAACTCCTCTTTAGCTTCGTTAACTCTTAGCGAAATATCATAACATTTCTTATTATTTAGCTCCTTCAAACTGGCTTTCACCATCTTCAGCTTCTTGCACACTTGATACATTGGGTACCCATCAACAACAGTGTTCCAAGCTTGCTGCACTATAGGCAAAAATTCTTCATACTCAGCCCAAAAATTAGAGAACTTAAATGGTTTAGTACCTTCTTTCATTTGAAGCCCCAAGCGAACCAAAATAGGGCTATGATCTGAAATCTCAAAAGGAAAGAATTCAGCTGAAGCAAATCTAAACTTAGTATTCCAGCAGTTGTTAATAAGAGCTCTATCAATTTTTCTTAGAATATAGTTCTTTGCACACCCATTATTCCAAGTAAAATGGAAGCCCCTGTATCGTAGATCATCTAGCTCAGCCTCCACAAGACACTCATTAAATTCATCCATAAAACCAAGCGAATCAGTGCTTCCCCCCTTCTTTCAAAAGGAGATCTTGTAGCATTAAAATCGCCCATGACAAGCAAAGGTTCATTACAGACCAGATCTGCATATTGCTTAAGATCCCTCCAAAGTTGCCTTCTAAGATTACAATGAGTAAACTATGAGCAAAAGAAATGTAGCAATGGATTTTCTGCTCAATAAGAAATATCTTGCAATGAATAATTTGGTTAGTCATGCTTAGAACATCTAATTTCACAAAATTCGAATTCCACCCAACCCAAATTCTACAATCCCCATTAGTGTTATAATTATGGATGAAATCCCAATTCTTTATCAACCCATGACAGATCAAATCCCTATTCTCTAACTTGACTTTGATTTCTACAAAACCAAAATACCAAATGTTGTGGCCCCTAACAAAATCTTTTATCTCTCTCTGCTTAGAAAGGTCATTAAGACCTCTCACATTTCAGCAAGCAAATGACATTAATTACTTAGAAAAGAGGTGCTCCCCTTAGAGCTACTAGCTGAGCTTTGTCTTCTTTTCTTCTCATTCTTCCTCTTATTCTTTTGTTTCTTTTGACCAACTTCATCAATTGCCACCACCTTGTCTCTTAAAGGATTTGCATCAGGAGTTGCCGTCAAATTTGACTGACCATCCCACTAGTTTCCATGTCTTCAATATCTTGCACCTTGTGCAATTGTTGAAATCTATTGAGAGTTATAACCTTAACAACAGGTTTCATCATCAGATTGGCTGATTTCATGGCTACTAATTGATCACCTTTGCAAGCACCACTTGGAATGACATCTTTTGCCCTCGAAGTAGTAGAAAGCATCTCCTCTAATTGCCCAGCACTCCTTGGACCAGTTAAACTTGGAGTACTTGTAGTATACTCATCAATAGTAATCTCTTTCCCTTTGCGCTTAACTTCTGTCCAACCCTCTTCATTTGCAATCTCTACTACTGAATTCTTTTTAACTTGCCATTCTTCTTTAATCATCTTTTTGCATTTGCTCACTACAAGCTCAAATTCTTTGCAAACTTCACAAATCTTTGGAACCCAGTTGTACTTAACAGCTATTTCAACAACACCTTTGCCTTCCACCTCCAGATCAAAGGAATCTGGAAGTTTAGATTCAACATTAACTTCCGCACAAATTCTAGCAAAGTTTATTCTCTTTAACTTTTTAGTTAAGTTATTAGGATATAGGGGTTTCCCTACTACACTAGCCACATAACTTAGCCCTTTTGTAGTCCACAATTCCAAAGGAACATTATAGAAATTCACCCAAATGGGGACTGATTTACAGCTATCCTTACTAAGGTTCATGTTGAGTTGTCATTTCTTTAGGCATATAGGACACCCAGCAAACTGCCATGGTCCATTCTCAATGACCCATTCACAACCCATAGTTGATGAAAACTTAAAATAATAGAACCTATTATCAGTGGTCAACAATTTGTCAAACCCATGTTTATCCAATAATTTCTTGACAATGTTGTTAACTAAATTAAAGGGTAGTTTATTTTGCATAAAGTACCCAACTAGAGTATTTTCCACAACTTAACACCCTGGCAGCCACATCCGAAGGGTGTTTAACTTTAACTCTATCATTTAGATTCATAAAAGAGCCTTTCCTTGACTTTAAAATAGAAACCCACTTACCTGGACCATTGGGACCACTTTGCTTTTCATCAGGTTCGTCGACCATGACTTCACCCCCCCCCCCCCCCCCCCATGCTACCTCCATGTTTGGTTGACTACAAATTCTGCCACACCAGAATTATATCCAGCTTTTCCTTCACCCAAGTAGTGGAGACAAGACCTATCTCTATCCCTTTTGCATTTATACTCTCTTCACCCAAGCAAGCGTGCTACACCCTATTTTTCAAATCCAAAGTAGTCAAGACAAGACCCATCCCCATCCCCTTTGTATTTGCACTCTCCCTACTAGGTGCATGAACAGTACCCTTCTTCTTGACAAGCTGAGGTTTGGACACCAAATTTCTAACTACTACATGGGGAGCAATTACCACATTAGTTTCCTCCTCTGTTTCACCCTTATATGCCCGAACCATACCCATCTTCTCCACAAGCTGAGGTTTGGATATCGAATTTGCAGCTGCATCAGGGTGAGAACTCACCACATAAGTTTCCTCTTCCTCCTCAACTTTGTCTGCGCAGCTTTTGGAGGAAGAGTTACTACCTAGAGATTTTCCACCATTTGTGCGCGAGAGAGGACCTCCAAAGCTAGCACCGGGAGTGTTGAAACCAGCCTTGACATCGTGCATCTCTAAAGCCATACTTGACCCAAGCTTGTTACCTGGAGTATTGCATAACTTAGATACCATATCCTTGAGTCTTTCAATCTCAGATTTGTACTCATCTCATTTCATCTTCAAAAACTCCAAATCAGAGTTCAACTTAAAGATTCTATGAGTAGCAGCACCAGGAACAATGGCTTGATCTCGCCCAACTTTCGTTATAGAATTATCAACGTGAATCCCTTGTGAACCAGCTCTTAGCTTTAGGAATCTCTCAAGAGAGTCACTAAGAGGGTCATAAATGTCTGCACCATTTCCTAACAGAGGTGAACCAACCTCACCAACAACAACAATATCCCCCATCTCTCTAAGATGGTCTCCATCCTCACCCTCCATTTTCTCCAAAGAAGTTAGAATAAATGCTAGAGAGAGAAAACAAAAATGAATCCTAGAGGGAGAAGCTCTCAACTACCCCCCAGCTACACCACACTCATTAATGCCACCTTCAACCTCCATTAATGCTAAAAACATGAAAGAAACTAGAGGAACTGTTGTTGATGGGTACCTAATGTATCGAGTTTGCAAGAAGCTGAAGATGGTGAAATCTAGTTTGAAGGAGCTAAATAAGATGAAATATTATGATATTTCGCTGCAAGTTAATGAAGCTAGAGAGGAGTTGCTTAATCTTCAAAGACAGTTAGAGGCAAATGGTGGGTATCCTGGGCTTATGGCCAAGGAGAAAGAGAGCCTTTCCAAACTTAATGCTTTAAATAACCAAGAGGAGGGCTTTGCCAAGCAAAATAGCAGAATTATGTGGTTGAATGAAGGGGATCAGAACACCAATTTTTCTTTCAATTCATTTTTTTTTGTTTTGTTGACTAGGGGAACCCGTCCGATTTATCGTTAGGGTCAACCCTCGGTGTAGTCAATCCATAAACCACCCCGGGCCCACGCAATACCCCCTAACCACATGGCCCGTTTATGACGCAAGACTTACGCCTTGGGCGGGTAGCCCCAAGAATCGATCCCATGACCTTCAAGTGGGAAGTAGTTCCACTTAGCCATTTAGGACAACCCTTGGGGTTTCTTCAAGTCTGTGAGGAATAGAGATAATAGGAATAAAATCTCCTCCATAAAGAAGGAAGACGGTACTATAGTGGAAGATCTTAAAGAGATCAAAGAGAAATTTGTAAAGTACTTCCAAAACTTGTTGGGTAAGGAAAATGATGTGAAGTATCCAGGAAAACAAGAACTTCAGCAATATATTAGTAAAGTGATTTCTGAAGAAGAAGTTGCAAATATGGACAGGAATGTCACAAAAGATGAGATTAAGCAAGTGCAAAATTGATCAATGCTTCAGAGTTTTTCTTTGGAAAGGGCCTGATTTAAAGAATACTGGAGCTAAGGTTAATTGGGAAGAGGTTACTAAGCCAAATGATGAAGGTGGTCTAGGTATAAAGAAGTTGGTGGATTGGAACCAAGCTAATATAACTAGATATATCTGGTTGTTGTGCCAATCTTCTACAACCTCTTGTTGGGTGAAAGTGGGTTAGAGCTAACCTTCTAGTTAGAAGTCAATTCTGGGTGGCTAAGATTCTTTGGAATTGCACTTGGACTTGGAGGAAAATTCTGCACCTAAGAGATATCGTTAAGCCTTTGATCAAGTACAAAATTGGGGAAGGCTCATAGGTTTCCCTTTGGTATGATAACTGGCTGCCAATGCATCCTATACATCAAAGAATGGGGGATAGGGTGATCTATGATTCTGGGCTAGGAAAAGAAGCAAAAGTCAGCACTATTATTAGAGACAACCAGTGGCATTGGCCTGTGGAAAATTCCATAGAGTTGATGGAGCTCAAGAGGTGTGTGTCATGTATTCCGCATCCTAATAGTTCTTGTGGTGATCAAACTATGTGGATTCCAAAAAAAAATCACAAATTTTCAGTTAAATCAGCTTGGCAAGGTATTAGAAATCATAGTCCTCAAGTGGAGTGGGCTGAAGTTGCTTGGTTTAAGAAGGCTATTCCTAGATATAGCTTCATCCTTTGGCTTGCTATTCGAGAAAGATTAGCCACCCAAGACAAACTTGCTGCCTATGGTATGTTAAATGACATGTGTTGTGTGTTTTGTAGAAGTAAAATTGAAAACCACAACCAGCTCTTCTTCTAGTGTTCGATCACCAACAGATTGTGGGTGCAGCTGCTAGCAAAATTTAAGGCCCAATGCTTGAGTAATGAGTGGCAAGGGATTGTATCTTGGGCTTGTACCTTGAAGCGGAAGGCTTTGAAGAATATTCTATGTAAGTTAATGCTATCCACCACTGTTTATTTCCTTTGGAGAGAAAGGAATGATGGATTAATAGCTAACAAGTGTAGGGACATGAAGGCACTGCTTGATGATATAGTCTTTCAAGTTCGTAATAGGATGGCTAGTTTGACAGGCTTTCGTGGAACGACACTAAATAGGGATCTCCAGCAGATATGACGGATTCCTGATGATATTTTCAAGAATTAAGGGCAACTAGTTTTGGTATTTGTTTAGTTCTTATAGTTGTTAAGCTAAGTTAGCTTGTGTTGTGTACTTTTCTTAACTAGTGCTAGCTGTTTTCTTTTTTTTGTTTAGATAGTTATCTTTCTTGATTATCATTATCCTTTGGCCCAGGATATGCCCCTTGTATCTGTACTTGATCTTTCGATCTTTTTTTTTTTGTCTATATATTCTTTCTTACTTAGCCAAAAAAAACTAGAGGAAAGATGGAACAACAACTGCTGAAACTCTAGAGAGAAGGGAGAGCTTCAAGGAACAATTCAAATCCCATGGGCATAAAATTGCCCAACCAACTCAGGATAGACATCATCTTTCAACAATATAAACTTCCAAGACATCATCTTTCTTAAGTTTGGGCTCAAAGGTAAACTTCTCTCTAGCAAAGAAACCATAATCAATCCATCTACCATTCAAAATTGAAGGTATCTCCTAAGAGGATAAATCGTTTTGGAAAGAAGGGAAATCTCAGTCCAATGTACATTAGGTCATTTGAAGTTCTTGAACAGGTTGGACCCGTTGCCTACTGTATTGCTCTTCCACCAGAACTTTCAAAAGTTCACAATGTTTATCATGTTTCTATGCTACGGAGTTATGTTCACGACCAAACGCACGTGATTGATCACTATCCTTTGGTCGTGAATGAAGATTTGAGCTACATTGAGAGATCGATTGAGATTCTTGATCACCCTGACCACTTCTTAGGAACAAGGTTATTCCACTAGTGTAAGATTTATGGCAGAGCCACACATGGGAAGAGTTTACTTGGGAGCATGAAGATGATATTAGGGAGCATTATGCCTTTTCGTTTGAGTGATGGCTTGTGCTAAGTTTGGGGACCAAATTTATTTAAGGGGGAAAGGATTTAATATCTCGAACCCCTCTATTATCTAATTTAATGTGAATTTTAAAATTTCTATATCATTCTAATGTACTTTTGAGTCAAGATAACCAATTAGAATTTATGTTGTACCTTAAGCTCCTAGTGTGAGACACATGGAATTATTTTCCCTGTGTATCATCTTATTCACACCCACAACCTACCTGTATGACACACACACACCCACACCCACACAAACCAGCCATGAAGAAGAGGAAAGAGAAGAAGAAGAGAGAAGGAAAGAAGAAGAGCAAGTGAAGAGAGGAAGAAGAGGAGGAAGAAGGTTAGAGGAGCTCCATCCAAGCTAGAAAAAGCCATTGTTGAAACTTGAGAAAACTTGGAAGAAAGGTATGAATCCTCACCTCATGTACATGTAAATACACTTGTAATGTTGTGTTTAGAGATTCTTTTGAGTCCCATTTGGTTAGGTTTTGAAGGCTTGTATGCATATGTTGATGGATTGGAGGTTGGGGTTGAAAATCTTCGAATTTGTACATGTTGGGTTTGAGATTTCAAACCTTAGATCCCTTTGATTGGCTTGTTTATCTTGCCCCATTTTGAGTTATTGTTATCTTCTTAGGTCAATCTTTGAACCTTAGAAGCATTGAAAAATTTTGAGAGTTTGGGAAAAATTTGGAAAAGTTTGGAGTTGAAATGTCTGTTGTTGCGAGTGCCCAAATTTGCTTGGTGTTTGAACGGCCTGAGCATTACATTTTCATTTTTGGCTATTTTTGTCTTGGCTTACAAACTTCAAGTTAGGCGTTCAAACTCCAAGAGATATTTCTGGCCTGGGGTTCAAGCTCCAATTTTGGCATTTGAACAGTCTGGCCAACTTCTACATTGTTTAGTAAAACGGGCATAACTTTCTCTAGAAAACTTGGATTGATGCACTGTTTGAAGCGTTAGAAAGTAGACTCATACAACTTTGTACCCACATAAATTTTGTACTATAATTCCTTATAGATTGGGAGATATGGAATTTTAAAGTTGATCAAAAATTTCTACCAACATTATTGTTTTCCAGAATTTTAGTCCATTTTTTATGGGACATAACTTCTTTATCCGAAATGTATTTTCGATTCATAACTTATCAAATTAAAGGTCTTTAAGCCTATTTTCAAATAAAATTGACCTAGAATGTAGTCTCATTGCCCTTATGTGAATGGGATGTAATGAAAGAGTTGGTGTTCCCTATTCATGTCTCAAACCTCAACTTTTATGTCCTTGTATTATTTTGGAATCTTGTGTTTGATACTTCTATGTACTATATGTGTAGGAGAACCCTTGATTAGCACCAATCCTCAAAGATAGAGGTAAGTAATGATTCATATAATGGCTGGTTTAAGTTCAAAATGTTTAAGTACCCACATAACTTCTTAGATTCATAACTTCTTTGAAGGATTAGAATCAAGAGAAGTAGTAAAATTAGATGGTTGGGTCGTCCACATACAAAGTTTGGGGGGGGCAGGGGAGGGGTTCTTTTTCATCAATACTAATTACTGATTAGACTGCTGGATCTCAAACAACTTGCCCATGTGCAGCTTCCCCGTCGCCATCAATGTACACCTGATCTGATGAGAATCAATAAGCACCATTAAAGGATCCATTATAAGTTCCAATTGGGCCTATTACAAGAGCAAGATCCAAGAAGCTCAAAGAAGCAATTAATGGACTGATTTAAGAGATTTGGGCTGATTCTAAAATGGGGCATTCCAAGCTCGGCCCAAAAGAAGATGAAGGCATAATAAATCTAATTCAAATTATTGATGGGGCTGATTAGTTCTCTTTTAACTTGGCTAATTGATTGGTTGATTTATATTAATTGTGGGTTGATTTGTAGTCGTTTGAGTAATCCTTTGACTTGGCTAAATTGATTGGATGATTTTTAGTCTTTTGAGTTAGCTAATTGATTGGCTGATTGCTCATCAATTAGGGGCTGATTTGTAATCCCCTTTTC
Source organism: Euryodendron excelsum (assembly GCA_033060915.1). Taxonomy (NCBI): domain Eukaryota; kingdom Viridiplantae; phylum Streptophyta; class Magnoliopsida; order Ericales; family Pentaphylacaceae; genus Euryodendron; species Euryodendron excelsum. Next base: position 29,088,206 of record CM065397.1, read on the forward strand.
TCAACCATGTTCTATAAATGGCATGCATTCTTTGTAATGAAGGAGACATTGAATGGAGAACAAAAACATGTGTGTTGTTTCTTCTATTGGTTCTTCAAAGAGCTTGTGAGCTTATTAAGGATTCTTCCTTATGGCGTTCAAATTTTATACTGTTGGTTCATGATTTCATATAATTATTGGGTCGGGGTTAGTTACTCTATACATTTGGTTCACATTTCAATTATAAGTGTTGGGTTGGGGTTTCTCTCAAAATTTGACTTTTAGCTTTCTGGGGTAAGTATTCCAATATTATTGTTGGGTCTCAATGCGTGTTGGTTTGAGATTTGCATCATTTGGTATCAAAGCCAAATTTTAAAATAAGGTTTTCTATCCTTTTATCTCTTGTTTCTTGCTATCATCCATCGTATTCTATTTGTGTTTATTACTCTTTGTTCTTGCCTTGCGTTGTATACCAAGTTAAAAAAAAAAAAAAAGGAAAAAAAGAACACCAAGTTCAAAAAAAAAATCATGTTTACTGTCCTTTTATCTTTTGTTTCTTGTTATCGTCCATCGTGTTCCATTATTATTCATTACTCCTTGTTCTTGCCTTATGTCATACACCAAGTTCAAAAAAAAAAAAAAAAAAAAACAGAAAGAAAAGAAAAGAGACTTCAAAAAAAAAGAAGGTGATACTAAGGCAACAAATACTATCATTCACCACACTTATCAAAATTATTTGTTCTTGAATCGAGACTTTTGTACTTTTCGTTCTAAAAAAAAAAATTTGATGTCTGTCCTTTTCCTTTGATTCATTGATTTTATAATATTTTTCTTGTTGTCGGTATTGATTTAAATACTACAAGTTAAGTTTCTTAAGCAAGTTTATTACTTTAATGAAGAACTAAAAAGGGGGAAGCTAGGAGTGAAAAAGGGCAAGAGAGTGTGAGACTAATTTCGAAAAAAAGCCAATTTAAGAGTGAAACAGGAGACCGAGTGACACATGTGAGGGAGTGTTGTGAGGGATTGTTGCGAGAGATTGTTGCTAACATTGCTCCATAGCTTAAAAAAAATGTCTTTCAGGATGAGAGGAGTCGTTCTTCGTGTTGCAGGCTATGCAACAACAATTTGAACGCATGAATGTGGTATTTAATGAAATTTGGGATAGTACGGATCGGCAAGACGCTGCTATTTCTACTTGGCACGAGGGGCATCCCCAAAGAGTTCCTAATACTAGGAGGCAAGAAAGGCATGCTCTAGTGGATGGTGTTAATGGCTACTACGAGGATGAGTTCAAAGATGAGGAGGATTAAGCTTTTTTTAATATTGAGGGCAGGTTCGTACCAGGGGGTGAAAGGCGTGATAGAGTTTTTCGAAGAGATCCGAGATGACGAGATGGAACTGACAGAAACTTAGGAAACATCAAAATGAAGATACCATTGTTCCAAGGAAAAAAATGATCCTGAAGCATATTTGGAATGTGAGAAGAAGGTGGAGTTGATGTTTGAGTGCCACAACTATTCCGAGGAGAAAAAGGTAAAACTCGCTGTCATTGAGTTTACTGATTATGCTATTATATGGTAGGATCAACTTGTGATGAACAGAAAGAGAAACCGTGAGAGGCCTATTGAGACGTGGGAGGAAATGAAGGCTATCATGAGGAGGCGGTTTGTCCCTAGTCACTACTATAGGGACTTGTATCAAAAATTTCAAAGTCTTACTCAAGGCTATAGGAGCGTGGATGACTACTACAAGGAGATGGAGATCGCCACGATTCGGGCTAACGTAGAGGGGATAGAGTAGTTACCATAGCAAGGTTTTTGAATGGGCTGAACCGGGACATTGCCAATGTCATGGAGTTACAACACTACGTGGAGTTGGAGGACATGGTTCACATGGCAATAAAGGTGGAGTGACAGCTTAAAAGGAAAGGAACTCGGGTACCTCAAAATCCCGGCTCCTCTACTTCATGAAGGTCAAATTGGAGGAAAGATGAAGGGACATTTTCTAAGTCCAAAACCGAACCACCGAAAAGGAGAGATGAAGTTCCTAGTGACAACAAAGGTAAAACTGAAGCCCAAACTCATAATCATCATATTAACTGTTTTCGTTGTTTGGGAGTAGGTCACATTGCTTCACAATGTCGAAATATGAGAACCATGATCGTACGTGCTGATGGAAAAGTGGAAACCAAAAGCGATGGCAATGATGACCACATGCCATCGCTTGCGGATGCTTGTGACGATGATGTGGAGTATCCAATGGAGGGCGAGTCGCTTGTGGCTAGGCGTGCTTTTAAGTGCCCAAGTCAAAGAGGATGACATAAAACAATAAAGTGAGAACATTTTTCACACTAGGTGCCACGTCAACAACAAGGTATGTAGTATGATCATTAATGGGGGAAGTTGCACTAATGTGGCTAGCACTACTCTTGTTGAAAAATTAAATTTATCTACCTTGAAACATGATGCAATCAATGTCAACATAACTCCAAGGGATCAAGTCCAAGTCCCAATTGGGCCGGTGACAAGAGCACGGGCCAAGAAATTTAAAGAGGTACTCAATGGATTGATTCAAGAGGCATGGGCTCAAGCAAATCAAGCATATTCGTGGAGGACCATTGAGCATGATCCAAGTGAGCAGCACGGAATCATCAATATGATTCATGTTCTAGAAGAATCTGGCCAAGAATAAAAATATTCCTTTTTGGATTTATATGTAAGGCTTGCATGCCAATTAATTTCCTTTTTTTTCATTGCATATATGCCTATTTAAAGGGCTAGCCATTACAAAGAAACTCCCTAAATGGTATCCTAATTAGGGCTAAAAATCTGGTGCAAAATATCTCTTAGTTGCCTAAAAGATACTTGCCTAAATGAAAAGATACTCAACCCTTTTAAGTAGCCGATCACATGCCTAAACTAGAAAAGAAAATTTGGGAATGGATGTATCCAGCCATATACACCCATATAAGCAAATAAAAAAAAGGAAATTAATTGGCATGCAAGCCTTACATATAAATCCAAAAAGGAATGTTTTTATTCTTGGCCAGATTCTTCTAGAACATGAATCATATTGATGATTCCGTGCTGCTCACTTGGATCATGCTCAATGGTCCTCCACGAATATGCTTGATTTGCTTGAGCCCATGCCTCTTGAATCAATCCATTGAGTACCTCTTTAAATTTCTTGGCCCGTGCTCTTGTCACCGGCCCAATTGGGACTTGGACTTGATCCCTTGGAGTTATGTTGACATTGATTGCATCATTCCCCTCCTCTTGAAAAGGATTTGTCCTCAAATCATCTCCTACATCAAAAGGGCTCAAATCAGTAACATAAAAGTAGCACTTACATTGTACTCACCAGGTAAATCTAGCTTGTAGGCGTTGTCATTGATGCGCTCTAGGACTTGGAAAGGACCATCCCCTCTTGGAAGCAATTTGGAACGTCTTTGCGCAGGAAATCTTTCTTTTCTCATATGCAGCCAAACCCAATCTCCCGGTTCAAAAAGTAGCTTGTGACGCCCTTTGTTGGCTTGTTGTGCATATTGTTCCGTTCTTCGCTCAATGTTGAGTCTTGCTTTCTCATGAATCTGCTTGACAAAGTCAGCCTTCTTTTTGCCATCTAAATTAACATGCTCAATCAAAGGCAAGGGAGATAAATCCAATGGGGTTAAAGGATTAAATCCATACACAATTTCAAATGGTGAAAATTTAGTAGCAGAGTGGACAGATCTGTTATAAGCAAACTCAACATGTGGTAAACATTCTTCCCATGTTTTGATGTTCTTTTTAATAATTGCCCTCAATAAAGTAGACAAAGTCCTATTTACTACTTCAGTTTGACCATCAGTTTGTGGATGACAAGTAGTAGAAAACAATAGCTTAGTGCCTAGCTTACACCACAAAGTCTTCCAAAAATAGCTCAAGAACTTAGCATCTCTATCTGAAACAATTGTCCTAGGCATGCCATGTAATCTCACAATCTCTCTAAAGAACAAATCAGCTACATGTGAGGCATCATCTGTTTTGTGACATGGAATAAAGTGTGCCATCTTAGAAAATCGATCCACTACCACAAAAACTGAATCTTTCCCACGTTGAGTCCTAGGCAATCCTAACACAAAGTCCATTGAAATATCAATCCAAGGCTCACTAGGAATAGGTAAAGGAGTATACAAACCGTTGGGCTGCACTTTGGATTTAGCTTGCCTGCACGTGACACATCTACCACAAATCCTTGCAACATCTTTTTTCATGTGAGGCCAATAGAAGTGTTCCTGCAAAACAACTAAGGTCTTTGCAACTCCAAAATGTCCCATTAATCCCCCACCATGAGATTCCTGCACTAACAACTCTCTCAAGGAACAATTAGGCACACATAACTTATTCTCTCGAAATAGGAATCCATCAAACCTAAAGAACTTGCCACAAGCAATTTTCTCACAAGCTCGGTATTCCTTACCAAATTCATGGTCATCAGCATATAAATCTTTAATGTGCTCAAAACCAAGCAATTTTGAATCAAGTGTAGCAAGTAATGCATACCTGCGAGAAAGGGCATCGGCGACCACATTCTCCTTACCTTGCTTATACCGGATGACATATGGGAACGTTTCAATGAACTCCACCCATCGCGCATGCCTTTTGTTTAGCTTATGTTGGCCCTTCAAATGCTTCAAGGACTCATGGTCGGTGTGAATCACAAATTCCTTGGGCCATAGGTAGTGCTGCCATGTCTCTAAAGCTCGAACCAAGGCATACAACTCTTTATCATAAGTTGGGTAGTTTAAGGCTGCCCCGTTTAGTTTCTCACTGAAGTAAACAATTGGTCGTCCCTCTTGCATAAGAACTGCGCCTATGCCAACACCTGAAGCATCACATTCAATTTCAAACGTTTTCAAAAAATTAGGTAAAGACAATAAGGGGGCGTTGGTCAGCTTCTCTTTGATTAATTGAAACGCCTTCTCTTGTTCTTCTCCCCAACTAAATCCAACGTTCTTCTTGATCACTTCAGTGAGTGGTGCGGCTATGCTACTGAAGTCTTTCACGAACCGCCGGTAAAAACTAGCAAGTCCATGAAAACTACGAACATGACCTACACTTGTGGGACTTGGCCACTCTTGGATTGCACGTACCTTCTCTTCATCAACCTGTATACCTTGTGCACTAACAACAAATCCAAGAAACACAAGCTTATCTGTGTAAAAAGTACACTTCTTCAAATTAGCAAACAACTTTTCTTTCCTAAGCACATCTAAAACAGATTTTAAATGTACTTCATGGTCTGCCACATTTTTGCTATATATGAGTATATCATCAAAGTAGACAACAACAAACCGGCCTATAAATGCTCGCAAAACATGGTTCATAAGTCTCATAAAGGTGCTCGGAGCATTAGTCAAGCCAAAAGGCATAACTAACCATTCATACAAACCATATTTCGTTTTAAAGGCAGTTTTCCATTCATCTCCTTCCTTTATTCTAATCTGATGATAACCGCTCTTTAAATCAATTTTAGAAAATACACAAGAACCATGCAGCTCATCTAACATGTCATCTAAGCGAGGAATAGGATGACGATACTTTACTGTGATGTTGTTGATAGCCCGGCAATCAACGCACATTCTCCACGTCCCATCCTTCTTAGGTACAAGTAAAACTGGAACGGCGCATGGGCTCATGCTCTCCCTCACGTGCCCCTTTTCCAACAACTCACTTACCTGCCGTTGAAGCTCCTTTGTCTCCTCGGGATTGCTCCTATAGGCTGGTCGGTTTGGAATTGTCGCACCTGGAACAAAATCAATTTGGTGCTCAATCCCTCGGGTTGGAGGTAACCCGTGTGGTGTTTCCTCGGGAAAGACATCCTCATAATCCTGCAAAAGAGAAACAACAGAACTAGGCAAAGCAAGGTCAAGTTTATTAGTATTTAAAAATGCCTCTTTGTACAAAAGTACAATCATTGGCTGTTTTGAAAACATTGCTCGCTTAACTTCACTCATTGTTGCATAGAAATTCTTTTGTTTTCTCTCTGATTTTCTCTCAAGGCCCAAATTTTGATTTTCTTTTTCTCTCCCATCTTTCTCGGCCTCTCTTTGATTTTCACTCCTTTTCTTTTGCTCACTCTCTTTCTTTTGTTCACTCTCTTTTTGCAATCTCACTTGATCCTCATATACTTGCTGTGGAGTCAACGGTACAAGAGTGATTGATCGTTGATTGAGCACAAAAGAGTATTTGTTTGTAAAGCCATCATGCTTTACTTGCCTATCAAACTGCCATGGACGCCCTAGCAATAAATGTCCCGCTTGCATTGGCACAACATCACACAACACTTCATCTTCATATTTACCTATTCGAAATGCAACTAACACCTGCTTGTTCACCCTCATTTCCCCAGTATCATTCAGCCATTGCAACTTGTATGGCCTAGGGTGCTTCAACACGGGTAGTCCCAATTTTTCAACCATGATTGTGCTGGCCACATTAGTACAACTACCACCATCAATAATCACACTACGTACCTTGTCCTTGACGTAGCACCTAGTGTGAAAGATGTTCTCCCGCTGCACTTCATCCTCTTCTTTTGCTTGTAGGCTCAACGCTCTCCTCGCCACTAATGTCAATGCATCAGGGGCAGAATATTCCTCCTCGGAAATGTCCTCCAATGGTGGCATGTCGTCGATGTCGGAATCTTCATTGTCGGTCACAATTTCCCCATTGTCTTGCAATAGCATGACCTGCTTGTTTGGACATTGACTTGCTATGTGTCCCCTGCCTTGACATTTAAAACATTTAATATCACGATTCCTAGAGGTAGCAG
>CM065397.1:29105000-29135000 GCA_033060915.1 Euryodendron excelsum
TATCCTTATCCTTTAGCTTGGGGTATGCCCCTTGTATTTGTATTTGATCTTTCGATCTTTTTTGTCTATATATTCTTTCTTACTTAGCAAAATAAATAAAAAAAAAAAGTGAATGAAAATCAAATGAAATTGAAAAGACAGAATGAGTTGAAAAAAATTGTGAGACAGAAAATTGAAAAAAAAGATGTTGAAAAAGAGAGTGAGAAGAAAAAAGTGAGTGAATAGAAAAGAGAGTGAAAAGAAAGGAGAGCACGAAAAAAATGAGAGAGAAACAAAACAAAAGGTGAGTTTTTATGCTAAGGCGAGTGATGTTAAGAGGGCTTTTTATACAGACCAGCCTATATTTGTACTATTATACAAAGAGGCATGTTTTAATACTAATGAACTTGATGAATCTTTGCCTAGTGTTGTTGTCTTTTTGTTATAGAAATATGAGGATGTGTTTCCTACCAATGTGCCTAGTGGGTTGCCACCAATTAAGGGAATAGAGTATCAAATTGATTGCGTGCCAAATGTGTCAATTCCTAACCGACCACTATATAGGAGTAATCCGGAGGAGACAAAGGAACTTCAAAGGCAAGTGGAGGAGTTGCTGGCCAAAGGACACGTGAGAGAGAGTATGAGTCTGTGCGCGGTACCGATGCTACTTGTATCCAAGAAGGATGGAACTTGGAGAATATGTGTTGATTGCAAGGCTATCAACAACATTACAGTAAAGTATAGACATTCCATTCCTAGGCTAGATGACATCTTGGATGAGTTGCATGGGTCATATATTTTCACAAAAATTGATTTGAAAAGTAGATATCATCAAATTAAGATGAAAGAGGGTGATGCATGGAAAATTACTTTTAAAACTAAATATGGATTGTATTAGTGGTTGGTTATGCCTTTTGGTTTAACTATGCACCAAGTGCATTAATGAGGTTAATGAATCAGTCATTGCGTGCATTTATAGGCAAATTTGTTATGGTCTATTTTGATGACATTTTGGTGTATAGCAACAGCTCGGATGAGCATATTGATCATTTGCATTATGTGCTTGATGCTTTGAGAAAAGAGAAACTATATGCCAATTTAAAGAAATGTTCTTTTTGCATGGACAAAGTTGTGTTTCTTGGTTATTTTGTTAGTATAAAAGAAATTAAGATGGATACGAAAAAGGTAAAGGCTATCAAGGAATGGCCCACACCTAAGTCAATCACAGAGGTAAGAAGTTTTCATGGTACACTAGCCACACCACTCACTAAAATTGTTTAAAAATCAGTGGGTTTTAAATGGGGTAGTGAGCAAGATCGTGCATTTCATGAGATTAAAGAAGGTTGTGTGGTGCTGCTTTATTAGCGTTACCTGATTTTTCTAAAACTTTTGAGATTGAGTGTGATACCTCAAGAATAGGTATTGGAGCTGTTCTGATGCAAGAGAAGCGACCAATAACCTATTTTAGTGAGAAGCTAAATGGGGCAGCTTTGAACTACTCGACATATGACAAGGAACTTTATGCATTGTGCGAGCATAGGAGACTTGGCAACATTACCTTTGGCTGAAAGAATTTGTCATACATACCGACCATAAGTCCTTGAAGCACTTGAAAGGACAAGGTAAGTTGAATAGAAGGCATGCCAAGTGGATGGAATTCATTGAGACCTTTCCTTACATAATCAAATACAAACAAGGTAAGGAAAATATTGTGACTGATGCATTATCAAGAAGGTATGCTTGTCTCTACTTTAAATACAAAGTTATTGGGATTTTAACTTGTTAAGGAATTGTATGCTAAGGATGATGACTTTGCTAGTGTGTATGGAGCATGTAAAAAGGCAGTGTTTGGTAAGTTCTATAGACTAGATGGGTATTTGTTTGGAGAGAATAGATTTTGTGTGCCTAATAGTTCTATGCAAGGGTTGCTTGTGCGTGAGGCACATGGAAGTGGTTTGATGGGTCATTTTGATGTAAGAAATACTTCAGACATGTTGCATGAATATTTCTTTTGGACATAGATAAAACATGATGTAGAAAGAATTTGTACTAGATGCGTTTCTGGTAGGCAGATCAAATCTAGAGTCTTACCACATGGATTATACACTTCTTTACCTGTACCTATTGCATCTTGGGTAGATATTTCTATAGACTTTGTTTTAGGCTTGCCTAGGTTGAGAAAAGGAAAGGATTCAATTTTTGTATTTGTTGATAGGTTTTCTAAGATGGCACATTTCATCTTTTGTCATAAAACTAATGATGCAACCCACATTGTTGATTTGTTCTTTCAAGAGATAGTACGACTCCATAGCGTTCCTAGGAGTATTGTATCTCATCTTAGAGGGGATGGTCCATTTCAAGTCCTTGAGCGGCTCAATGATAATGTCTACAAGTTGGATCTTCCAGTGAGTATAACATTAGTGCTACATTTAATATTTCTAATCTTTCTTTTTTGTATGTAGGTGACAATTCAAGGACGAATCTTTTTGAAGAACGGGGGAATGATGAGAATCAACAAGCACCATTGAAAAATCTATAGACACCATTCTACCACTAAAACTATAGATAATTTAATTAATTAAAGCTCATTGATTAATAAAGACTACACATGCCGCATGTTCTTTCCATTAATTGTTCCTTCATAGCAATTCAAGATCAACAAATGGATTATATCTCCACATTATCTATGTTTGAATTTCAATTAACTAATCAACATGTTGGTTGGATGATAATAATCATCGCGGAATAATTACTTTACGATGAAGTGTTATCTTAATCAATAAATGATAATGCCAATTAAGAATTAGTGAAATGGTAATGCATAAAACACGTTCTGCTTAGAAGCTGTGGTGGATTCAAACCAAAGCCAACAACACAGATGACTAGAATTCTTTTTGATGATAGTATATATATATACTTAGAAGGGTGGCACGTACTATGTGCTTATGGTACACTACACTCAATTACTCTCTTTACCACTAATTTAGTAAAGGGCGGTTACAGATTTTGAAGAAGTGGTTTGCTTGTAGGTTTTATATAATTACCTTTACATGTGTTAAATGTAAACTGCGTAAAGTTTCTGCTATGGGTTATTTTTGTCAAAAAAAAAAAATGAAGGTTTATAATAGTATATATATATATAATGCTTGGTACTTTCATGATTGAGTCCAAAGTGCTTATAAATAGCCATTGTAGATATGGCCTCAAAAGCAAAGTGTAAAAGAAAGATCTAAGAAGATCAAAGAAGCAATTAATGGGCTGATTTACGAGATTTGGGCTGATTCTAAAATAGGGCATTCTAAGCTTGGCCCAAAAGAAAATAAAGGCATAATAAATCTAATTTAAGCTATTGCTGGGGCTGATTAGTACTCTTTTGACTCAGCTAAATTGATTGGTTGATTGCCCATCAATTAGGAGTTGATTTGTGATTGTCCATCAATTAGGGGCAAATGTGTAGTCTTTTGACTTGACTAATTGATTGGTTGTTTTGTAGTCTTTTGACTTAGCTAATTAATTAGTTGATTGCTCATCAATTAGGGGCTGATTTGTAGTCCCCTTTTCTCAACCATATTCTATAAATAGCATGCACTCTTTGTAATGAGAAAGACATTGAATTGAGATAAACAAATAAAAAAAAAAGCACGTGTGTCATTTCTTCTGTTGGTTCTTCAAAGAGCTGTGAACTTATCAAGGATTCTTCCATGTGGCGTTCAAATTTTATACCTTCGGTTCATAATTCCATATAATCTTTGGGTCGGGGTTAGTTACTCTATACCTTCGATTCACATTTTAGTTATTATAAGTGTGGGGTCGGGGTTAGTCTAAAAAATATGACTTTTAGGTTTCTTGGGCAAGTGTTCCGATATAGTTGTTGGGTCTCAACACGTGTTAGTTGAGGTTTGCATCACTTTGGAATGAATTAAAGTCCATCCATACACCCTTGTCATCCTTAGAACCCTAGGTGTTACTTGGTGATTTCAATGTGGTTTGTTGTGAAGCAGAAAGGAAGGGTGGTATAGGCATTGACAGAACAACCACTCAAGAATTTGTGGATTGTATAAATGAGCTAGGTGTCATGGATCTAAACTATAATCGTTGTGACTACACATGGACAAATAAGTAAAATGATGGCCACTTGATCCTAAGTAAGCTGGACCGAGTTATGGTAAATGATGTATGGCTAGATCATTACATTAAATCCCAAGCTGTATTCCTTCTTAGGGGAGTTTCTGCTCACAGACTTTTGTGTCTTCTCACTATCAAGTCGCTCCCTTCCACAATTTCAAATTCTTTAATTTCTAGACTAAACATCTTGAGTTTAACTTGGTTGTTGCTAGTGTGTGGAGTAATGCTGTCAGGGGATCACCTATGTATAAGCTATGCTCCAAACTTTGTTCTCTCAAGATAGAGCTGAGGAATTTCAATGCACTCCATTACAACAGTATATCTAATAGAGTCAAAGAAGCCAAAGCTGAGTTGGAGAGAGTCCAAATGGAGACCACCCATGCAACCTCTGATCCTTCCCTTTTTAAGCTTGAAGAGGAATTGCTTAAGAATTATACTGACCTATGCTGTGCTAAAGAGGCTTTCTACAGAGAAAAGGCCAGAGGCAACAGTATCAAGCTAGGGGACAAGAATACATCTTACTTTCACAAGAAAGTTAAAACTCACAGAGCTAGGAACAAATCTCCTTTCTAGTTGACTCAACTGGACTACAGCACAAAAATTACAGTGATGTCAAGCTGCTAGCTGTGAACTATTTCAAGGATATGTTAGGTACTCCCACAAAATATCCTACAAATGGCAGGGAAGTTGTGAATGAACTTTTCTCTCCTTGTCTCTTTGAGAATCAACATAACTCTCTTGGAAGGGTTGTAACAAGCCCAAAAATCAAAACCATCCTCTTCTCCCTGAATGAAGACAAGGCCCCTGCCATGATGGCTACACTGCTTGCTTCTTCAAAAAAATTATGGGATTTAATTGGTGAAGATGTCCTACAGGCAATCAACTCCTTCACAATATTAAAGCTTCTTTGAGAAGTCAATTCAACTGCTATTGCTCCAGTTCCCAAAGTGCCAAAACCAGCAACTATGAGTGTCTTTAGGTCAATATCTTGCTGTAACACCATATACAAGTGTATCTCTCAAATCATTACAGCTAGACTTAAGCAAGCTATCCCCTATATGATCAACAACTATTAGACAGCATTCACAATAGGTAGATCCATCTCAGATCAGATTTTACTCATGCAAGAGTTAGGATTTATCATAGATTTGGTACATCCCCTAGAAGTGCTCTAAAAATTGACATTAGGAAAGCTTTTGATTCAGCCTCATGGGACCTTATTCTGGATAACCTAGATGCCTTCCATCTCCTTGATAACTTCAAAGGCTTGATTAAGAATACATCACCACTCCAAAATATTTTGTTTCCTTAAATGGATCTCTCGAAGGATATTTCCCAAGAGCACAAGGGTTTAGACAAGGGACTTCCCTCTCCCCATATCTATTCCTCCTTGTCATGGAGTTCTTTACAAGACTCTTCCAGGAAAACAATAACAAGCAACTTCAAGTATCATCCCAAATGTCAAGACCCTAACATCAATCATATATGCTTTGCTGATGACTTGTTCATCATTAGTGGTGCAGATACCCAAGCATTTCAAATTATCAAAAAATGTTTGCTGAAATTTCATGAGTATTTAGGCCTTCAACCAAATATAAGCAAGCGTAGAGCATTCATAGCTAGAATTACCTTGGAAGAGAAGAAGGAGCTAATTGACATCCTTGGATTCCAACTTGGGAATTTTCCAGTCAAGTATCTTGGCATACCTCTGATTTCCACCAAGCTCACAACTAATGATTGCGAAGAACTAACCCCAAGGGTTGTCCCAAATGGCTAAGTGGAACTTCTCCCCACTTGGAGGTCATGGGATCGATTCTTGGGGCCGTCCGCCCAAGGCATAAGCCTTGCGTCTTAAACGAACCATGTGGTTAGCGGGGTATTGTGTGGACCCGAGGTGGTTTACCAGTCAACTACATCGGGGGTTGACCCTGAAGATAAACCGGGCGGGTTCCCTCCGTCAGCAAAAAAAAAAATGATTGCAAAGAACTCATTGAAAAAATCATAGCGCGCATCAAAATTTGGGAAAATCGATTTTTAATCTATGCTGGAAGGCTGCAAATAATCAAATCCATCCTCTTTAGCATCCAAAATACTAGAATGTGCACTTTCTCCTCCCAAAGGGTGTCTACAAAAAGATTAAGCAGCTCCTAACACACTTTCTTTGCTCAGGTATTGATCAAAATATGAACTCTTACAAAGTTGCCTGGGATGTCATCTGTAGCCCAAAGAAAGAAGGGGGCCTTGGCACAAGGAAAGTCCATAAGTGGAATAAAACTGCTATGCTAAGGCATCTATGGAGTTTATGTTCGAACAATAACTCCCTATGAGTACACTAGTGTAAAAAATACTTGATCAAAAGGAGAAGTTTCTGGTCTCTCTCTATTCAATCTGATACATCTTGGACTTAGAGAAAATTATTAAAGCATAGAAAAGATGTTGATCTCTTTGTCCACCATGCCATCAGGGATGGAGCAAACACCTTCCTCTAGCATGACAACTGGCATCCCCTAGGCCCCCTACTAAAAGATATGGCAACCTCATAGAGTATGATGCTACGCTTCCCAGCCAAGCAAAAGTTTCCTCAATTATCAGGAGAGATAGATGGGTATGGCCCTTTCCTTGCTCATGGCGACTTAGATAAGTTGTCCAAAAGATGCCCCTTCTCGCCCCATCGGCGATCAATCAAGCTAACAAGGTCACATGGACCATCTCTTCTACATCAAGCTATAATGCTGATACGAACCCCGCCAACAATGTGATGAAACCCGACACCAAATCTGGAAACAAGACCAAAGAACCTTCAAGCTTGAAGGAAACCGCGACCCGTTGCTTAGCAAAGCAAGAACCTTGGTATGGTGAAGACGCCACAAACGGGAATGGATGATCCGTTTGATAAGTCTGGTTTGAACGCCACAAGGAATTCCTTGATAAGTTCAGATTAGTTGTTCAAAAAACTCAAGAAGAATATAGAAAATTCACAAAATATTCATTGATTTTGAATTTGATAACCAAGAGCCTTTTTATAGGCTTACATGATAAGATCTCTAGAATATTCTAATCTTTGGAGATTTTCCTAAATTACTTCCTAGCCAATACAATCTTCCAAATCTAGTATTTTTCCAAATCTGCTCACATTCCAAATCTGATCCAAATCAATATAAATCTAATCCTTTCCAAAACCAAACCAAATCAAATCAAGGAAATTCAAAAAAATTCAAATTCAAATTTCAAATTCGAATCTCCATCTGATTTGTTGCTAGTCAATTAAGCCACATCAGATTGTGAGCCCACTTGGACGTATATGACTTAGTGAAATACGACCACATCTGATTGGGACCTCCCTTACACGTGTATGGTGGATTGGTTCTTTCCCGGATCAAATTTGAGTAGTAAAACCAAACTTTGTTCACTCTCGGTGGTGAGCATATTTTCTCCTTGTTGTAGAACTCTCTGGACTAGGTTATTCATCTCTTCTTTGAATCTCTTAGCTTGTGCCCTCGTCACCGGACCAATTGGAACTTGAACCGGACCATGAGTCTTGATAGCCTTGATGTCCTCATCAAATGCAGCTGCTACCTGGGGTAAAAACAGAACCCGTTATCCTCAAGTTATATGGCACAAGCTCGTATGGTTCTCCAAGAACATATGCAGACATAGCTTTATCTTGTGGTTAGCCTTTAAAAATTGACTCACCACTTGATCCAGGCTCAAAGAATGGCGCTTTATTAATCAAACAACATGTGCACTCTGCAACCAGCAAGATGAAACCCTTGACAATCTCTTCTTCTCTTGCTCCCATTCCAAGGAGATTTGGTCAGTAATATGCAGACTATGTGGAATATCAAAACACAGGCAAACCTGGAATTTTGAGGTGACATGGGTAGTTGGGAAATTCAATGGGAAAAACTTCTGCAACTCCATTAGGAAACTTGCATGGGCAGCTATGATTTACTACATATCGTAGGACAGGAATAACAAGATATTCAACAGTACAATTAGATCACCACTACAGCTTTTCAAAGAAATCAAGCACGATGTTAGAATCAAAGCATCCCAGTTTACTAAGATTTCACTTGCTGAAGAAAATGCAGCAATCTGCCTAAACTGGACCACGCCACTTTTTGAATTCATTAGGCTTTAATTATTATCTGTTAGTGATACGAACCCCGCCAACAATGTGATGAAACCCGACACCAAATCTGGAAAACAAGACCAAAGAACCTACAAGCTTGAAGGAAACCGCGACCCATTGCTTAGCAAAGCAAGAACCTTGGTATGGTGAAGACGCCACAAACGGGAATGGATGATCCGTTTGATAAGTCTGGTTTGAATGCCACAAGGAATTCCTTGATAAGTTCAGATTAGTTCTTCAAGAAACTCAAGAAGAATATAGAAAACTTACAAAATATTCATTAATTTCGAATTTGACAACCAAGAGCCTTTTTATAGGCTTACATGATAAGATCTCTAGAATATTCTAATCTTTGGAGATTTCCCTAATTATTTCCTAGCCAAAACAATCTTCCAAATCTGGTATTTTTCAAAATTTGCTCACATTCCAAATTTGATCCAAATCAATATAAATCTAATCCTTTCCAAAACCAAACCAAATCAAGGAAATTCAAAAAAATTCAGATTCGAAATTCAAATTCGAATCTCCATCTGATTTATTGCTAGTCAATTAAGTCACATCAGATTGTGAGTCCACTTGGACGTATATGAGCCCACTTGGACATATATGACTTAGTGAAATACGACCACATCTGATTGGGACCTCTCTTGCACGTGTATGGTGGATTGGTTCTCTCCCGAATCAAATTTGAGTAGTAAAACCAAGCTTTGTTCACTCTCGGTGGTGAGTATATTTTCTCCTTGTTGTAGAACTCTCCAGACTAGGTTATTCATCATCTCTTCTTTGAATCTCTTAGCTCGTGCCCTCGTTATCGGACCAATTGGAACTTGAATCGGACCATGAGTCTTGATAGCCTTGATGTCCTCATCAGTTAGCCTTCAATGGTCCTGAGGTTAAACCCTTTTTTATTCCATGTGCAGAGGCGTATGCCCCTCTTATGCTTGTACTTATCTCTTGTTTTTTTAATATATACCCCACACATTTGCCTACCAAAAAAGAGAAGGGGCATTGGAAAAAGAGATGATCATGATCTTCAATTTGAGCTCTGCGCAAAACACAACTCATTACTTGAATCTTGCCATATTTGATGTGCTTATCTTGGGTGACCAATCTCTCTCTGATGGCTAGCCAGAGGACAATACACTACCTAGGGTTGGCTTTCTTGAACCATAGAATGTGGACCAATCCACCTTCGCTGATTGCTTTCTAAACACCTACCAAGCTGAACTAACAAAGAATTCATTTCCTCCAATTGGACCCCAAATAGCTTCATCATCTTTAGTACGGTTTGGGTCCCTAGGCCACCTCCATTGACACGATCACCCATCCTAGAATGAATAGGGCCATTAGGTAACCAAAAATTATACCAAAGAGAGACATTTTCACCTTTACCAATCTTATAGTTATCAAGTGTCTCATTTTGTCCCACATCTTAAGAATCTTCCTCCAAGTCCATGTGCAATCCCAAGGGACTTTAGCAACATAAAATTGATCTTTGTAAAACAGCTTGGCTTTCACCCACTTGACCTAGCTAGAGCCAAATTTAGTTTGATGCAAAAGCCACATATACCTAGCAATGTTAGCATAATTCCAATCTTCCAGCTTCTTGATGCCCAAACCACCTTCAGTAGGTTTGGTAACACAAGTCCAAGCAACTTTAGCTCCAATAGTCTTAAGATCAACCCCCTTCCTTAGAAAGGCTATAAAATGTTGTTCAATTCTCTTTAAAACTTTCTTAGGAAGAATAAAATGAGCACACTAATAGCTCTGAATGCCAAATAAAACTACTTTGATAAGCTGAGA
The DNA here is from genome assembly GCA_033060915.1 of Euryodendron excelsum. Lineage (NCBI taxonomy): Eukaryota > Viridiplantae > Streptophyta > Magnoliopsida > Ericales > Pentaphylacaceae > Euryodendron > Euryodendron excelsum. Next base: position 29,115,040 of record CM065397.1, read on the forward strand.
AGTTTGCCAACATATGACAAAAATTTGCCCGTCCAGGATGTGATCACTACAAGAGCTATGAGGATGCGGAATACATGACATACACCTCTTGAGCTCTATCAACTCTATGGAATTTGCCACAGGCCAATGCTACTTATTGTCTCTAATATAGTGCTGACTTTTGCTTCTCTGCCTAGCCTAGAATCATAGATCACCCTATCCCCCATTCTTTGATGTATAGATCCCATTGGTAGCCACTTATCATACCAAAGAGAAACCTATGAGCCTTTCCAATTTTGTACTTGATTAAAGGCCTAATGATATCTCTTAGGTGCAGAATTTTCCTCTTAGTCCAAGTGCAATCCCAAGGAACCTTAGCCCTCTGCTCTCTACTCTATCCACAAGAGCATTACAACCTTTAGGTTTGAGCTTCGTAGAGATAAGAAGAACCCCTAGATACCGAATAGGAAAGGATCCTAGTTGGAATTCAAAAAGTAATCTGAATGGTGCTTGCAAAGGTAGCCATGACACCAGCCAATCTGATGATGAAACCTATTGTTGAGGTTATAACTCTCAATAGATTTCAACAATTGGATAAGGTGAAAGATATTGAAGACATGGAAACTAGTGCGGGTGGTCAGTCAAATTTGACGGCAACTCTTGATGCAAATCCTCTAAGAGACAAGGTGGTGGCAGTTGATGAAGTTGATCAGAAGAAGCAAAAGAATAAGAGGAAGAATGAGAAGCAAAGAAGACAAAGCTCAGCTAGTAACTTTAAGAGGAGCACCTCTTTTCTAAGTAATTAATGTCGTTTGTATGTTGGAATGTGAGAGGTCTCATTGACCTCTCCAAGTAGAGAGAAATAAAAGACTTTGTTAGGAGCCACTACATTTGGTGTTTTGGTTTTGTAGAAATTGGAGTCAAGTTGGAGAATAGGGATTCGATCTGTCGTGGGTTGATGAAGAATTGGGATTTTATCCATAATTATAACACTAATGGGGATGGTAGAATTAGGGTTGGGTAGAATTCGAATTTTGTGAAATTGGATGTTCCAAACATGACTAACCAAATTATTCATTGTATGATATTTCTTATTTAGCAGAAGATCCATTGCTACATTTCTTTTGCTTATTGTTTACACACTATAACCCTTAGAAGGCAGATTTGGAGGGATCTTGAGCAACATGCAAATCTGGTTTGTAATGAACCTTGGCTTGTCATAGGCGATTTTAATGCTATAAGACCTCCTTTTGAAAGAAGGGGGGGAAGCACTGATTGGCTAGGTTTCATGGACAAATTTAATAAGTGTCTTGTAGAGGCTGAGCTAAATGATCTATGATACGAGGGTTTCCATTTCACTTGGAACAATAGGTGTGCAAAGAACTATATCCTAAGAAAAATTGATAGGGTTTTGGTAACAGCTGCTGGAATACTAAGTTCATATTTGCTTCAGTTGAATTCTTTCCTTTTGGGGTTTCAGATCATAGCCCTATTTTGGTTCGTTTGGGGCTCCCTATGAAAGAAGGCACTAAACCATTTAAGTTCTTTAATTTTTGGGCTAAGTATGAGGAATTTTTGCTTACGGTGCGGCAAGGTTGGAACGCTATTGTTGATGGGTATTCAATGTACCGAGTGTGCAAGAAGCTGAAGATGGTGAAATCTAGTTTGAAGGAGCTAAATGAGAAGAAATGTTATGGTATTTCGCTGAGAGTTAACGAAGCTAGAGAGGAGTTGCTTCATCTTCAAACTTAATGCTTTGAATAACAAAGAGGAGTACTTTGCTAAGCAAAATAGCAGAATTCTGTGGCTGAATGAAGGGGATCAAAATACAAATTTTTTCTTCAAGTCAGTAAGGAATAAACCAAATAGGAATAAAATTTTCTCAATTAAGGAGGATGGTACTGTAGTGGAAGATTTTAAGGGGGTCAAGGAGGAATTTGTGAAGTACTTTCAGAACTTGTTGGGCAAGGACAATGCCATGAAACATCCAGAGAAACATGACCTTTAGTAATATATTAGTAAAGTGGTTTCTGAAGAAGCTGCTGCAAACATGGATAGGAATGTCACGGAAGATGCGATTAAGCAAGTGCTCTTTTACTTAAATCCAAACAAAGCCCCTAGTCCTGATGGTTTTAATGGCTTTTTCTTTAAAAAATAGCCTGGCCTATAGTTGGGAAGGAGGTGGTTACTGTTATTAAATCATTCTTTGATTCTGGTTGTTTGCTAAAGGAAGTCAATGCTACCATTGTTACCTTAATCCTCAACATTCCTAATCCCACTACCTTAAAGGATTATAGACCTATTTCTTGCTGCAATACTCTGTACAAATGCATTACTAAGATTATTGTAGATAGAATTAAGAATTTGCTGCCTCTGGTTATTGATGAAGCCCAATAAGCTTTCATTCCAGGTAGGAAGATTAGTGATAATATCTTAGTTGCTCAGGAGCTTATGAGAGGCTATCATAAGAATAACAAGTTAGCTAAATGTGTTGTAAAGATAGATCTCATGAAGGCCTATGACTCAGTCAGATGGGAATTTGGTTGGATGGTTTGGAGTTTATGAGATTTTCGGAGAAGATAAGGAATTGGATACAAATTTGCACTTCTACTCCTATGTACTCAATCAGCCTCAATGGTGCCATTGAGGGCTTTTTTTCCTGGTGCTAAAAGCTTAAGGTAAGGAGATCTTTTATTCCCTTACTTATTTGTAATTTGTATGAATGTCCTATCTCAAATTATTCAGCAGCAAGTGAAGAGGAACCCTAATTTTCAGTTTCGTTGGAGATACGAGAAAACTAACTTAACCCATCTTTGTTTTACTGATGACTTGATGCTCTATTGCAAGGGTGAGATTGCTTCTGCAAGGATTTTAAATGGGGCTTTGGATACATTTTCTGAATTCTCAGGCCTTGTTCCAAATTGTACCAAGAGTAATATATATTTCACTAGTTTGGATGATCATGGGAGGGAGCAACTGTTAAATCTCTTCAAGTTCTAGTCAGGTGCGCTTCCAATTCGGTACTTAGGGGTTCCCCTGATTTCTTCTAAGCTGAAACCTAAAAATTGCAATAACCTGGTTGATAGAATTGTGAGAAAGCCCAAGTCTTGGACTAGAGGTAAGGTTAATTGGGAAGAGGCTACTAAGCCAAATGATGAAGGTGGTCTAGGCGTCTAGGCATAAAGCAGTTGGTGAATTGGAACCAAGATAATATAAGCAAGATACATCTGGTTGTTGTGCCAAGCTTCTATGACCTCTTGTTGGGTGAAGGGGGTCAGAGCAAACTTTCTAGTTAGAAGTCAATTCTGGGTGGCTAAAGTTCCTTGGGATTGCACTTGGACTTGAAGGAAAATTCTGCATCTAAGAGATATCATTAGGCCTTTAATCAAGTACAAAATTGGGGAAGGCTCACAACTTTCTCTTTAGTATGATAACTAGCTGCCAATGGGATTTATACATCAAAGAATGGGGGATAGGGTCACCTATGATTCTCGACTAGGCAAAGAAGCAAAAGTCAGCACTATTATTAGAGACAATCAGTAGCATTGGCTTGTGGCAAATTTCATAGAGTTGATGGAGCTCAAGAGGTGTATGTCATGTATATGGATTCCAAAAAAAAAAAATCACCAATTTTCAGTTAGATAAGCTTGGCAAAGTATTAGAAACCATAGTCCTCAAGTGGAGTGGGCCGAAGTTGCTTGGTTTAAGAAGGCTATTCCTTGATATAGTTTCATCCTTTGGCTTGCTATTCGAGAAAGATTGGCCACCCAAGACAAACTTGTTGCTTATGGTATGTTAGATGACATGTGCTGCGTTTTGTAGAGTTATAATTGAAGACCACACCCATCTCTTCTTCCAGTATTCGATCACCAACAGATTGTGGGTGCAGTTGCTAACAAAATGGAAGGCCCAATGCTTGAGTAATGAGTGGCAAGGGATTGTATTTTGGGCTTGTACCTTTCAGGGGAAGGCTTTAAAGAATATTCTATGTAAGTTAATGCTATCCACCATAGTTTATTTTCTTTGGAGAGAAAGGAATGATAGATTAATGGCTAACAAGTGTAGGGACATAAGACAGTGCTCAATGATATAGTCTTTCAAGTTCGTAATAGGATGGCTAGTTTGAGAGGCTTTCATGAAACGGCACCCAATAGGGATCTCCAACAGATATGGTGGATTTCCAATGATATCTTCAAGAACTAAGGGCAGCTGTCTTCGCTTTTTGCTATTTGTTCAGTTTCTTATAGTTGTAAAGCTAAGTTAGCTTGTGTTGTGTACCTTTATTGGCTAGTGCTAGTTGGGTTCTTTTGTCTATTTGAATGGTGTTCTTTCTTGATTATGCTCATCCTATGGCCTGGGGTATGGCCCTTGTATTTGTACTTGATCTTTCGATATTTTTTGTTTATATATTCTTTCTTACATAGCAAAAAAAAAAAAAAAGTAATTTGAATTCATCCCTAAAGGCTTAATCCAATCCTGTGAGAAAAATATTGCCAGACAAACTAGAGAAATAATACAAAGCCTCTTTTATAACATCTGCTGAAGTAATATCACCGCTACAAAAGAGCATTAAGTCATCAGCAAAGCATAGGGGAACCAACTTAGTTTTATCACAACACCAATGATATTGAAAATTTGGATTGCTAGCAACTTGTTTCCCCAAAATCTGAGATAAAACATTCATACATTGAACCAACAGATAAGGAGATAAAGGATGTCCTTGCCTTAAACCTTTTGCACTTAGAAAGAAGCCTTCCAATTAACCATTAATGCTAATAGTGAACATAAAAGTCGACATGCCAGCTTTAGTCCAACTAATTAATCTCTCAGGAAATCCCATAAGCTCAAGAGTATCCCACACAAATTCCCATCTCATAGAATCATAGGCCTTCATCAAATCAACTTTAATAGCACATTTGGCCACTTTGCTATCTTTATTATAACTTCTTATTAATTCCTGAGCTAGCAAAATATTGTCACTGATCTTTCTACCTTGAATAAAGGTAGATTGGGCTTCATCCACAATCTGGAGAACGATACCATTTATTATCTCAGAAATCAGTTTAGTAATAGATTTATACAATGTGTTGCAACAAGAGATAGGCCTATAGCCCTTAAGCTGGAAGGATTAGGAACTTTGGGGATCAAAGCTATGATAGTAGCATTGACTTCTTTGTGAAGAGAGCCAGATTGAAAAAATGATTTAACTGCCTTTATCACATCACTCCCACAATACTCTAAGTCTTTTGAAAGAAAAAGCCACTAAACCCACTAGGACCTGGAGCCTTATTTGGATCTAAAATGAAAAAGGTCTGTCCTCATCAGCAACATCTCGGGCTAGTCTGTCTGCTAAATCCTCAGGAATAACTTTCTCAACATACTCACTAAGCTTATGTTTCCCTGGGTAGGGAATACTGCAAGGGGCCCCTAAAAGCTTCTAGAAATACTGAATGAACTCAAGCTTAAAAATCTTCAAGTCATTGATAACCTTACCATTGTTAAGCAAGAAAGAATATATAGACAAAAAAAAAAAAAAATCGAAAGATCAAGAACAAATACAAGGGGCATACCCCAAGCCATAGAATAAGTATAATAAAAAAAGATAACCATCTAAACAAACAAAAGAACCCAGCTAGTACTAGCTAAGAAAAGTACACAACACAAGATATATGGATTCCAGAAAAAAAAAAAAAAAAATCACCAATTTTTAGTTAGATCAGCTTGGCAAAGTATTAGAAACCATAGTCCTCAAGCGGAGTGGGCTGAAGTTGCTTGGTTTTAAGAAGGCTATTCCTAGATATAGCTTCATCCTTTGGCTTGCTATTTGAGAAAGATTAGCCACCCAAGACAAACTTGCTGCTTATGGTATGTTAAATGACATGTGTTGTTTGTTTTGTAGAGATAAAATTGAAGACCACAACCATCTCTTCTTCGAGTGTTCGATCACCAACAGATTGTGGGTGCAGCTGCTAACAAAATGTAAGGCCCAATGCTTGAGTAATGAGTGGCAAGGTATTGTAGCTTGGGCTTCTACCTTGAAGGGGAAGGCTTTGAAGAATATTTTATGCAAGTTAATGCTATCCACCACTGTTTATATCATTTGGAAAGAAAGGAATGATAAATTAATGGCTAACAAGTGTAGGGACTTGAAGGCAGTGCTCAATAATATAGTATTTCAAGTTCGTTATAGGATGGCTAGTTTGCGAGGCTTTCATGGAACGACTCCAAATAGGGATCTCTAGTAGATATGGCAGATTCCTGATGATATTTTCAACAACTAAGGGTAGCTGTTTTTTGCTATTTGTTTAGTTCTTATAGTTTTTAAACTAAGTTAGCTTGTGTTGTGTACTTTTCTTAGCTAGTGCTAACTGGGTTCTTTGGTTTCTTTAGTGGTTGTCTTTCTTGATTATCCTTATCCTTTGGCCTGGGGTATGCCCCTTGTATTTGTACTTGATCTTTCGATCTTTTTTGTCTATATATTCTTTCTTACTTAGCAAAAAAAAAAAAAAACTGAACAAATAGCAAAAATAGATGCCCTTAGTTCTTGAAGATAACATCAGGAATTTGCCATATTTGTTCGAGATTCCTATTTGGGGCCGTTCTATGAAAGCCTCTCAAACTAGCCATCCTGTTACGAACTTGAAAAATTATATATCATTGAGCACTGCCTTCATGTCCCTACACTCGTTAGCCATTACTCTAGCATTTCTTTCTTTCTAAAGAAAATAAACAATGGTGCATAGCATTAACTTGCATAGAATAATCTTCAAAGCCTTCCCCTTCAAGGTACAAGCTCAAGATACAATCCCTTGCTACTCATTCAACCATTGAATTCTACTTTTTTGCTTAGTAAAACTCACTTCATGCTTATTCAACCAAGAGAGTTTAGCAAGATACTCCTCTTTACCAATAAGCTTAGCATAATCCCCAATTGACTCTAGTTGCCTTTGACAATCAACAAAATCTTCCATGTGATACAAACCTCAACTAACACGCGTTGAGGCCCAACAATAATACCAGAATACATGCCCAAGAAATCTAAAATTTAGATTTTGAAATAAAATCTTGACTCAACTGTTATAACTGAAATGCGAACTGAAGGTATAGAGTAACTAATCTCGACCCAATGATCATATGGAATCACGAACCGAAAGTATAAAATTTGAATGCTAGAAGGAAGAATCCGTGTTTTTTTTTTAATCTCAAATCAATGTTCTTCATTACAAAGAGTGCATACTTTTTGTAGAATATGGTTGAAAAAAAAAGAATTACAAATCAGCCCCTAATTGATGGGCAATCAGCCAATTAAATAGCTAAGTCAGAAGATTACTTAAAATACTACAAATCAGCTCCTAATTGATAGGTAATCAACTAATCACTTAGTTAAGTCAAAAGATTACTCAAAAGACACAAATCAACCCCCAATTGATGGGCAATTAGCCAATTAATTAGTCAAGCTAAAAGAGTACTAATCAGCCCCGTCAATTACTTAAATTAGATTTATTATGCTTTTATCTTCCTTTGGGTCAAGCTTGGAATGCCCCATTTTAGAATCAGCCCAGATCTCATGAATCAGTTCATTAATTGCTTCTTTCATCTTCTTGGATCTTACTCTTGTACTATGCACAACTGGAGCATGTAATGAATCCTTTAATGGTACTTGTTAATTCTTATCATTCCCCCCTTTTCAAAAGGATATGTCCTCAAATCGTCACCTACATCAAAAAGAGAAAGATAAAAAATATTAAATGTAGCACTAATGTTATACTCACTTGGAAGATCCAACTTGTAGGCACTATCGTTGAGCCGCTCATGGACTTGAAACGGACCATCCCCTCTAGGATGTAGTTTGGATTGGCTACGGGCTGGAAATCTTTCCTTTCTCATATGCATCCAAACCCAATCACACAGTTCAAAGATAACTCGTCTATGGTACTTATTGGCTTTGGCCACATATTGCTCATTTTTCTTCTCTATGTGTTGCCGTATATTTTCATAGAGTTTCTTCACCATCTCAGCCTTCTTTTGACCAACCAAACTAGTCCTTTCATTAACGTAATGTTATTGATGGTCCTGCAATCAACACACATTCTCGAAGTTCATCCTTCTTGGGTACAAGTAACACCGATACCATGCATCCTATTTGACTTGGGCACTTAAAGCACGCTTAGCCACAAGTGACTTGCTCTCCACCGGATACTCCACATCATCGTCACAAGCGTCTGCAAGCGATGGCATGTGGTCATCATTGCTATCGCTTTCAGTTTCCACTTCTCCATCAACATGTGCAATCATGGTCCTCTTATTTGGACATTGTAAAGCAATGTTACCTACTCCCAAACAATGAAAACACTTAATATCACGATTACGAGTTTGGGATTTGGTTTTAGCTTTGTTGACACTAGGAACTTAATCTCTCCTTTTCAGTGGTTCGGTTTTGGACTTAGAAACAGCCTCTATATCTTTCCTCCAATTCAACCTCCATAAAGTAGAGGAGCCCAGATTTTGAGGTAACCGAGTTCCTTTCCTTTTAAGCAGTTGTTCCACCTCTAATGCCATGTGCTCCATGTTCTCCAACTCCACCACATTGGCAATGTCCCGGTTCAGCCCATTCAAAAATCTTGCCATAGTAGCTTCTCTATCCTCCTCCACATTAGCCTAAATTATGGCAATTTTCATCTCCTTGTAGTAGTCATCTACGCTTCTATAGCCTACAGTAAGACTTTGTAATTTTTTATACAAGTTGCTATAGTAGTGTCTATGGACAAACTACCTCCTCATGATGGCCTTCATTTCCTCCCACATCTAAATAGACCTCTCATGGTTTCTCCTCATGTTTATCACAAGTTGATCCCACCATATAATAGCTTAGTCAGTAAGCTCAATAATAGAGAGTTTTACCTTGATCTTCTTAGAGTAGCTGTGGCACTCAAAAATCAACTCAACTTCATATATTTAATGTACTTGACAATAGAGGTACATTTATTCATATATGGTAAGAACTTAGAAACGTTTAAGTGTAAGGCTAAAAACACATGTGGTATAGGCTTTTATATTAAGACATTTCATCATTTTTAAAACATAATGTTGAAAAAGAGAGACATAACTTGTTATGAGCATAACATACCATAAACTTGTAAGAGTGCTTCTTAGCTCGTCGTATAACATTAGACACATCAATATTGTTGTTCTTGAAAACGCAAAAAGCATAGATTTGAAAACATAGGTAGTATGACTATCATATTGAAACATTACATCGTAAGCTTTCATAATGAATGTTATAGCATTTCGAATAGAGTACCATAGGAGTGAGATACAAATCGTAAAATGGTCACGTAAGGCCTAACATAGCTTGTCATAAGAATACCATGGTATGGTACTATAAGGCATATCACAATATCATAAAAAGGAGAGATACACTGTGACATTAATACTTGAGAAAACATACATAACTTGTCATGAAGTATTGAACAAACCATATTTCTCATTCTAAAATATAAGTGTGTTACGTCTTTACATCAAAGCTAAGCTCCACATTAGTAACCTTAAAGATCACACATAGGGCTCTTTAGACCAACATAGTAACTGCAAGGGTCACACATAAAGCTCTTTAAGCCAACATAGTAACTATAAAGGTCACTCATAAGGCTCTTTAGGCCAACACATAATACTAACTCACTCACTTAAGAGGTCTTTTTGGTTTGTAATCCCTCACTTCACCCCACTTAAGAGGTCTTTCTAGTATTGGGATATAGGGCTCTTTAGGCCAACTCATAGCAATATCTCACCCCACTTAAAAGGTCTTTCTAGTTTTAGGAAATAGGGCTCTTTAGGCCAACTCATAGCAATACCTCACCCCACTTAAAAGGTCTTTTTGGCATGCAATCCCTCACTTCACCCCACTTAAGAGGTTTTTCTAGTCTTGGGACATAGGGCTCTTTAGGCCAATATGGTAACCATAAAGGTGACGCATAAGGCTCTCAGGCCAGTCATGAGAGGTAGGCTCTGTCAATGAGAGCTAGGCTTAGTTATTAGTAACATAGAGTGCTTTAGGCCAATTATGAGAGCAAGGCTCAATCATAGTAGGTGCAGTCATTATGAGCTACGCTCAGTCATTAGCAACATAAAGTACTTTAGGCCAATTATGAGAGCAATGCTCAATCATAGTAGGCTCAGTAATTAAGAGCTACACTCAGTTCATTAGTAATTCAAAGGTCACACATAGGTTCTTTAAGCCAATCATAAGAGCTAGGCTCAGTTATAGTAACCATAAAGGTCCCACATAAGATCTTTAAGCCAAGGGATGTCTCCCAACATGGCGATAGATTATTTCACGTCTCCTACCGTAGGACCATCATTGCTAGTTTAGGGTCTTACCATGAAAGACCTTGAGTTGACACCGTATATTGAAAATTTTGCATCTCTTTCATGTAAACATTCTAGTCCATGAGTTTTGATTCATAACTTAAGTATAATTTGCATGCATTTAAAATTATGACATTTATAATTAAACGTAAACATTAAGGCATTGAAATCATATGGAAAACATTACATGAAATGTAACTAGACTTAAAACATTTGGAAAGTAATAGGGTTTTACTCATAGCATATCAGTACTCACCTCTATCATTGAAGATTAGTGCTAACAAGTGTATTTCTATACATAGAGTACATAGAAGTATCAAACACAAGACCCCAATGCAAAGCAAGAACATAAAAGTTGAGGTTTAAAACATTGACCCCTCAATACCGGTTCAATCAATGTAACTCATTTTTATAAGAAAAATGAGACTACATTCTAGTTCAATTTCACTTGAAAATAGGCTTAAAGACTTGTAATTTGATAGGACATGTGTCAAAAATACATTTCGGATAAAGAAGTTATGTCCCGTGGAAGGAGAACTAAAATTCTGAAAAACAATGTTGCTGACAAAAATTTTAGGGCAAATTTAAACTTGAATATATCTCAATCTATAAGGAATTAGAGTACAAATTATATATGGGTAGAAAGGTTTATGAGTCTACTTTCTAATGCTTCAAACGGTGCATTAATCCAAGTTTTCTAAAGCAAGTTATGCTCGTTTTACAAAACAGTGTCAAAGCTGTTAGGCACCAGCGCTAGATTGACCCTAGAGCTCGACATATCCAAAAATACCATCATCAGGATTATAAATGTTGCGTCCTAACAACCCACAGCCACCTCAAAACTTCAAAACCGATCGTCAAGATGATAATACACATCGTCCTAATGATCCTTAACATTTTGGTTAAAAAATGGCTTATCTAAGCTGAAGAATTCCAAATCCAAATTGCCCCAAAACTTCACCAAACTCTATCAATGCTTCTAGGGTTCAAATATTAACCCAATAAGACTAAATATCTCGAATGGAGCTAAACCAATAAGTAAATCAAAGGAATCTAGGGTTTGAAATCTCAAATCCTACATGTATAAATTTGGAGGTTTTTCATCCTAATCTCAAATGCACCTCAATGAGCTAATAAAGCTCCCCAAATCTAAGTAATTAGGACTCAAAATAGTCACCCAACACAACTATAACACATATATATACATGCTCATATAAAAGTTCGTGAAATTTTACCTTCTTCCAAGCTCCCTCAAGTTTCATCAATGGTGGTTTCTAGCTTGGGTTGAGATTTCTAACCTTCTTTTTGGCATCTTCTTTTGCTCTTCCCTCTTGATTGCTTTCTCTTTCTTCCTCTTCTCTTCTTCTTCTCCTCTTTTGTTCTTTCTCTCTTCTTTTCTTCCTTCATCGAAAAGTGTGAGTGTGAATTTAGGAGACAACCGTAGGAATTAATCTTATATGTCTCACACTAAGGCATAAACTACAACATGCATTACCATTGGTCATTTTGACCCAATGACACATTAAATTAAACACAAAATTTAAGAAATTCACATTAAATCACATAATAGAGGTTCGAGATATTACAGTGTTGTCCCTGGAAGACATTTTGTTTTTGAAGCTATAGAGAAATGTTAGAAACAATCCCTCACATCACCCCCTCATGTGTTTGCACTCAAATTATGTCACTCGCTCTCGTGTTTCACTCTAAAATTAGTTTTTTCCGAATATTAGTCTCACACTCTCTTGCCTTTTTTCACTCCTAGCTTCCCTCTTTTTAGTTCTTCATTAAACTAATAAACTAGTTCAAAAAATTCAACTTGTAGTATTTAAAACCAATACCGATGGCAAGAAAAATATTGTCAAAACAACGAATCAAAGGAAAATAATAGAAGTTAGATCTTTTTTTTTTAAGAGAACTAAAATGACAAAAGTCACAATTCAAGAACAAAAGAACTTTGATAAGTATGGTGGATGATAGTATCTATTGCCATAGTCTCACCTTTTTTTTTTTAAGTCTCTTTTCTTTTCTTTTCTTTTTGAACTTGGTGTATGACACAAGGCAAGAATAAGAAGTAATGAACCCAAATGGAACATAATAGATGATAGTACGAAACAAAAGATAAAAGGATAGTGAACCTGATTTTAGAATGTGGCTTTGATACCAAATGACGCGAACCTCAACCAACATGCGTTAAGACCTAACAACATGATGCGATCCATGTCAACATAACTCCAAGGGATCAAGTCCAAGTCCCAATTGGGCTGGTGACAAGAGCACGGGCCAAGAAGTTTAAAGAGGTACTCAATGGATTAATTCAAGAGACATGGGCTCAAGCAAATCAAGTATATTTGTGGAGGACAATTGAGCATGATCCAAGTGAGCAGCACGGAATCATCAATATGATTCATATTCTAGAAGAATTTGGCCAAGAATAAAGACATTCCTTTTTGGATTTATATGTAAGGCTTGCCTGCCAATTAATTTCCTTTTTATATGCTTATATGGGTGTATATGGCTGGATACATCCATTCTCCAAATTTCCTTTTTTAGTTTAGGCATGTGATCGGCCACTTAAAAGGGTTGAGTATCTTTTCATTTAGGCAAGTATCTTTTAGGCAAGTAAGAGATATTTTGCACCAGATTTTTAGCCCTAATTAGGATACCATTTAGGGAGTTTCCTTGTAATGGCTAGCCCTTTAAATAGGCGTATATGCAATGAATAAAATTTAGATCATCATTTAGCAAATTGTGAGAGTATTCTCTACGGTTCTTTGAAGAACTATTCGAACTTATCGGATTTCCCGTGGCGTTCACCAACGACTTATCAAACGGAGCTCCACCACCGTTTGTGGCGTCTTCTTTATACCAAGGTTCTTGTTTCGCATCAAGCAACGGGTTGAGGTCATATATACCGAGGTTCTTGTTTGTCGTTAACAACGGGTCGAGGTCTTCATTCAGAACCTGATCATAGAACTTTCTTGGATTCCTCATTGTATCGGGTCTCATTCTTTTTGGTGGGATTCGTATCATTTGGTATCAGAGCCAGGTTTCTAAAATAAGGTTCAACATTCACCTATCTTTGTTTCTTGTTTTCATCCCATCGTGTCCCCAAAACTATTCATTGTTACTGTTCACAAATCTAGTTCAACTAAAAAAAAAAAAAAAGAAAGAAAGAAGAAAGAAAAGAAGAGAGAAAAAAAAACACAGACGTCAAAGCAAAAAAAAAAAGAAGAAGAAAGAGGGGAAAACGTCCAAAGAAGAAGAAGAAAAGAAAAGATTACTTGGTTCTTCCATTTTGGTTCCACTAAGGCCAAAATCACTTTATTCCAAAACCAAATATTCTTTTTTCCTTTTCGTGAAAAGTTTGCTATATTGTGCTTCTGAAAGTCTAATCAGCCGCGTTCTCTGAAATTCCTTGATGAGTTCTTGTTGAATTCTTGCTGAAAATTTTGAGTACTGTTTGTTTAGTTTCAAAAGAACTGGAAGGGAATTACTAAGTGGAAAAAGGCAAGAGTGGTGAGAACATTAGAGGGTTAAAAGCCACGTTTTGAGTGATACACGAGTGTAGAGTGATTTACATTCTTGAGTGTAAACACGTAAGGGAGTATTGTGAGGTCCTTTTTTTTTTTTTTTTTTTCTAACATTGTTTTGCAGCAAACATGTCTCATAATAGTTCTAAAAGCAATGCCGAAGGAGCAATGAATTTGGCTGATTAGAAGATGTTTATGGAGGCCATGATGAGTGAGATGAGGCGTGTGATGAAGTTGGAACTGGAGCAAGTGCATGAACAGATAGAACAGACGGAGAGCACATGTGAGAAGCAGCCACACAACGTCCCTATTGTGCGTAGAAAGGAAAGAGTTCAACCAAGGGAAGTAAGGGTTGAAGATGAAGATCCTTATGGGGCTGGTTTTGAGGATGAAGATTATCGAGATTCTGTTGTTAGCAATAGGAGGCATGGAGGGCGGTTTATAGAAGCTAGGAATTGGAAAGATAACAACTTGGGAGGTATTAAGCTTAAGATTCCGTCTTTTCAAGGTAAATTCGATCCTAAAGCATACCTTGAGTGGGAGAAGAAGATGGAGTTCGTATTTGATTGCCACAACTATTCCGAAGCAAAGAAGGTAAAATTAGCTGTGATTGAATTTTCTGACTATGCTATTACATGGTGGGATCAGCTTGTTATAAATAGGAGGCGGAATAGAGAACGACCAATAGAGACATGGGAGGCAATGAAAACAGTGATGAGAAAGCGGTTCGTTCCAAGTTATTACTATAAGGAGTTGCACAAAAAGCTACAAGGACTTAGATAGGGCAGCCTGAGTGTGGAAGATTACTACAAGGAGATGGAGATTGCTATGATCCGGGTTGATATCGATGAGGATTGAGAGGCTACAATGGCTAGGTTTTTACTTGGATTAAACCGGGAAATCCAAGATAGGGTAGAGATGCAGCATTATGTGGAGTTAGAAGATATGGTGCACATGGCCATCAAAGTGGAGCAACAACTCAAGAGGGGGGGTGGATCACGTGCAGCCCATAATACCAGTGCTATATCTTGGAAACCGAGTTATACCAAGCAGATGGACAAGTCCCAAACGTCCAAATCTGAGCCCAAGTCTGCAAACACCAGCCACGTTCCTCAAGGTAAAACCGATACTGCTACCTCTAGGAATCGTGATATTAAATGTTTTAAATGTCAAGGCAGGGGACATATAGCAAGTCAATGTCCAAACAAGCAGGTCATGCTATTGCAAGACAATGATGAAATTGTGACCGACAATGAAGATTCCAACACCGATGACATGGCACCATTAGAGGACATTTCCGGAGAGGAATATTCTGCCCCTGATGCATTAACATTAGTGGCGAGGAGAGCATTGAGCCTACAAGCAAAAGACGAGGATGAAGTGCAGCGGGAGAACAACTTTCACACTAGGTGCTACACCAAGGACAAGGTATGGGTGTATATGGCTGGATACATCTATTCCTCAAATTTTCTTTTCTAGTTTAGGCATGTGATCGGCCACTTAAAAGGGTTGAGTATCTTTTCATTTAGGCAAGTATCTTTTAGGCAAGTAAGAGATATTTTGCACCAGATTTTTAGCCCTAATTAGGATACCATTTAGGGAGTTTCCTTGTATTGGCTAGCCCTTTAAATAGGCGTATATGCAATAAATAAAATTCAGATCATTATTCAGCAAATTGTGAGAGTATTCTCTACGGTTCTTTGAAGAACTATTCGAACTTATCAGATTTCCCGTGTCATTCACCAACGACTTATCAAACGGAGCTCCACCACCATTTGTGGCGTCTTCCTTATACCAAGGTTCTTGTTTCGCATCAAGCAACGGGTTGAGGTCATATATACCGAGATTATTGTTTGTCGTAAACAATGGGTTGAGGTCTTCATTCAGAACCTGATCATAGAACTTTCTTGGATTCCTCATTGTATCGAGTCTCATTCTTTTTGGTGGGATTCGTATCACAACAATACCAAAATACTTGCCCAACCCATTGAAATGCGAATTGAAGGTATAGAGTAACTAACCCTAACCCAATGAATATATGGAATCACGAACCGAAAGTATAAAATTTGAACGCCACAAGAAAGAATCATTGATAAGTTCACAAGCTCTCTGAAAAACCAATAGAAGAAACAACACTCTTGTATCTTCTTTTTTTTTTTTTATCTCAAATAAATGTCCTTCATTACAAAGAGTGCATGCTATTTGCAGAACATGGTTGAAAAAAAAGAAAATGATTACAAATCAACCCCTAATTAATGGGCTATTAGCAAATCAATTTGCTAAGTCAAAAGATTACTCAAAAGACTAATTTATGGTCAATCAGCTAATTAATTAGCTAAGTCAAAAGATTATTCAAAAGACTACAAATTAGCCAATCAATTGCAAAGTCAAAAGAGTACTAATCAGTCCCGTTAATAGCTTGAATTAGATTTATTATGCCTTCATCTTCCCTTGTGCCGAGCTTGGAATGTCCCATTTTAGAATCAGCTCAGATCTCAAGAGTCAACGCATTTTTTGTCTTCTTTGGTCTTCTTGGATCTTGCTCTTGTAATCGGCCCAACTGGAACATGTAATGGATCCTTTAATGGAGCTTGTTGATTCCCATCATGATGGCAGCTTTAGTTCTCCAGCTAATATCCTTACACTTCTTATTGTTAAGCACTTTTAAAGTAGAATTAACCATTTTGAGTTTCTAACACACTTGGAACATAGGATAACCATTTACCTTTTTATCCCACACTTGTTGCACTAAAGGCAAAAACTCCTCAAACTTAACCCAAAAGTTGAAAATTTTGAAGGGTTTCCTACCATCCTTGATGTCCAACCCAGTTTTGACCAGGATGGGGCTATGATCTTAGACCAAAAGGCAAAAATTCCACTGAGACATTCTTCAATTTTGATAACTAGCAACTATTCACAATAGCTCTATCAATCTTTCTCAAAATGTAGTTATTATGCTGGCTATTGTTCTAGGTGAATTGGAAGCCTCCATACCTGAGATCCTTAAGCTCAGCTTTAACAAAACAATCATTACACTGTTCCATAAAGTTAGGCCAATCAAAACTGTCACCGCTCCTTTCATGCTGAAATCTGATAGCATTGAAATCCCCTAAAGCCAACCAAGGCTCATCATAAAACAACTTAGCATGGTGGATCAGGTTCTTCCAAAGATGCCTCCTAAGGGACATTTTGTTACCTGCATACACAAAAGAGACAAAACAATGGAGCTTTTGATCAAGCAAATGAACATAATTGTGGATAACCTGATCAGTCATGCATATGACATTAAGGCCTCGTTTGGTAACGTTTTTTGTTTTCGCTTTTTGTTTTTTTTGAAAAACAAAAACAAAAAATGCCGTTTGTTTAAATTTTTTTTTAGTTTTTTACAAAATTCGAAAAAAGAAAACTAAAAACACTAAAATGGGTGTATTTTCTCTTACAAAAACATTGGTCTAGTATTATTGGCACAACGATAGCCTATAAACGCTCATTATCAAACTACAAAAAACACATAGCAAAAATACACAACAAAAACACACAGTAAAAAATAAAAATTGACAGCGTTACCAAATGGACCCTAAGATCCCCAACTAACTAAAATTCTGCCTTTCGTATTCCAATTAAAATTGTCAACAAAATTCTAGCCATGCATCAAATCTCTGACTATTTGATCTTTTATTCGCCATACTTTGGTTTCTTTAATACCCAGACAAGATACTTTATGGTCTTTCCCAAAACATCTAACTTCCTGCTATTTGGAGAGGTCATTTAAACCTCTAATATTTCAGCATGCAAAATTTATCATTAAGAATGAGGAGAGTTCTGCCTGGAACCCCCAGAGGAGTTTTGCCCCTTGTTCTTCCTTTGTTCACTTCTTCTCTTTCAAGCTCAAGTTTCAAAAGAAACCTTTCAAGACCCCCATAAATCCATTTTCAATCATGCTTTTGTCCGAACTACAAATGACCTGATTTTTGTAAAATAAGATACGTAGGCAACCTTCAAATACCCTTTATTTTCAAGTCAAATACCGTTTTCAAAAAATTTCAACTTTTTCAAAATTCAACTCTCAAATCCTTCCAAACTATTCCAAAACTTGCATCATCCATTCAAAAGTGATGACTGGAACCCGTTTTCAAAAATTTTCTAAGTGGATAAAAGTGGATATTAATAATTGGTGATTTAAGTAAGTGAACCAAGGATGAATAGACATCTAAGAACCAAAAAGGTAGGGTAGGGTGATGATATTAGGATATCTTTTCTATATATAACCAACCCCCAAACTATAGATTTTTATTTTGAAGAGCAAAATCGGAGTCGTGTTTTCAAATGGGCTTTACAATACTTTCAAAAGGTTGCTAAAACCCTCTTTTCTAAAAACCTTCTTAAGGAGGACGTTTTCAAAATATTTTCAAAAAACCTAAGTTTAATCTTTAGATTACACTTAGTTTTAGGTGAATCTTTAATTATGTTAGGTGATGACTCCTATTTTTTTTAAAAAAGTTTTAATCAAATCAAGTTTTCAAATTCAAACCCTTGTTCGTCGCACTTGTCCTTTTAGGACGGTAAGTTATAACAGAGAAAGTAGGGCTTAGGTAAAAACTAGTGTGCCACAGGCTTTAAATATAATTTTCTATAAAAAAAATTAAAATTTTCATGACTAATTTAGTACATAGAAAATAAAGAAATATCAAATAATTTTAATTTTTAACCAAACCTTTTATCGAAGACTCTAAAATAACATAAATAGGTTACATTAATTTTCTTGAAATTTGAAATTTTCCAAAAATAGCATTTTGAAATAAATAAATATTTCTAGGTGAATTTTAGTGCATACAAAAATAGGAATAATAGCATAAAATCATTTTTAAAACATTACTATCCTTTTAGAAGGTTTGAAATAATAATTTTAGGCTACTGTAATTTTGACTAATTTTCTAAAAATCACAAATAATTTTACTTTCATTTTTAGGAAGATAAACATAAGAAAAATTCTTACATTAGCTGAAAATTACAAAATAAAATATATAAATACTTTTGATGAGTGGTGAGGGACACACTAGTACAAAACCCAATCACCTTAGGAATAAGAGCAATAATGGTGCCATTAACCTCCCTTAACAAAGCTCCATCACAAAAAAAGGAATGGCTAGAAGTGATAAGATCCCTTCCAACAATATGCCAAGCCTTTTTTTGCTAAGTAAGAAAGAATATATAGACAAAAAAGAGATTAGAAGATCAAGTACAAATACTAGAGGCATACCCCAGGCCATAGGATGAGGATCATCAAGAAAACAAGAAAACCATCCGAACAAATAAAAAAACACAGCTAGCTAAGAAAAGTATACAACACAAGCTAATTTAGCTTTATAACTTTAAGAAACTAAACAAATAACAAAAATAGCTGCCCTTAGTTTTTGAAGATATCATCAGGAATTCACCATATTTGTTGGAGATCTCTATTTGGGGTTGTTCGATGAAAGCCTCTCAAACTAGCAATCTTGTTATGAACTTGAAAGACTATATCATTGAGCATGGTCCTCATGTCCCTACACTTGTTAGCCATTAATCTATCATTTCTTTCTCTCTAAAGAAAATAAAGAGTGGTTGATAATATTAACTTGCATACAATATTTTTCAAAGTCTTCCCCTTCAAGGTACATGCATAAGATACAATCCCTTGCCACTTATTACTCAAGCATTGGACCTTACATTTTGCCAAAAATTGTGATGAGGACATCAAGGCTATCAAGACTCATGGTCCAGTTCAAGTTCCAATTGGTTCGGTGACGAGGGCACGAGCTAAGAGATTCAAAGAAGAGATGAATAACCTAGTTCGGAGAGTTCTACAACAAGGAGAAAATATGCTTACCACCGAGAGTGAACAAAACTTGGTTTTACTACTCAAATTTGATTCGAGAGAGAACTAATCCACCATACACGTGCAAGGGAGGTTCCAATCAGATGTGGTCGTATTTCACTAAGTCATATACGTCCAAGTGGGCTCATATACGTCCAAGTGGACTCACAATCTGATGTGGCTTAATTGACTAGCAATAAATTAGATGGAGATTCGAATTTGAAATT
>CM065397.1:29140000-29150000 GCA_033060915.1 Euryodendron excelsum
GAGATTCAAAGAAGAGATGAATAACCTAGTCCGGAGAGTTCTACAACAAGGAAAAATATGCTCACCACCGAGAGGTAACAAAACTAGGTTTTACTACTCAAATTTGATCCGGGAGAGAACCAATCCACCATACACGTGCAAGGGAGGTCCCAATCAGATGTGGTCGTATTTCACTAAGTCATATACGTCCAAGTGGACTCACAATCTGATGTGGCTTAATTGACTAGCAATAAATTAGATGGAGATTCGAATTTGAAATTTGAATTTGAATTTTTTTGAATTTCCTTGATTTGGATTGGTTTTGGAAAGGATTAGATTTATATTGATTTGGATCAGATTTGGAATGTGAGCAGATTTTGGAAAATACCAGATTTGGAAGATTGTGTTGGCTAGGAAGTAATTAGGGAAATCTCCAAAGATTAAAATATTCTAGAGGTCTTATCATGTAAGCCTATAAAAAGCCTCTTAGTTGTCAAATTCGAAATTAATGAATATTTTGTGAGTTTTCTATATTCTTCTTGAGTTTCTTGAAGAACTAATTTGAACTTATCAAGGAATTCCTTGTGGCGTTCAAACGAGACTTGTCAAACGGACCATCCATTCCTGTTTGTGGCGTCTTCACCATACCAAGGTTCTTGCTTTGCTAAGCAACGGGTCACGATTTCCTTCAAGCTTGTAGGTTCTTTAGTCTTGTTTTCCAGATTTTGTGTCGGGTTTCGTCACATTGTTGGCGGGGTTCATATCAAATTGCACCCACAATCTATTGGTAATCGAACACTGGAAGAAGATATGGTTGTGGTCTTCAATTTTATTTGTACAAAACATACATCACATGTCATTTAAAATACCATAAGCAACGAATTTGTCTTAGGTGACCAATCTTTCTTGAATAGCAAGCCAAAGGATGAAGCTATATCTAGGAATAGCCTTCTTAAAACCAAGCAAGTTCAGCCCACTCCACTTGAGGACTATGGTTTCTAATACTTTGCCAAGCTGATCTAACTGACAATTGGTGATTTTTCTCGGGAATCTATACAACTTGATCACTACAAGAGCTATTAGGGGGTGAAATACATGGCATACACCTCTTGGCTCCAGCAACTCGTATGGAATTTGCCACAAGACAAGGCCACTAATTGTCCCTAATAATAGTGCTGACTTTTGCTTCTTTGCCTTGACCAGAATCATAGATCACCCTATCCCCCATTCATTGGTACCCAGTTATCACACCAAAGGGAAACCTATGAGCCTTCCCTAATTTTGTACTTGATTAAAGGCCTAATAATATCTCTTAGGTGTAGAATTTTCTTCCAAGTCCAAGTGCAATCCCTAAGGAACTTTAGCCACTCATAATTGACTTCTAACTAGAAGATTTGCTCTGACCCACTTCACCCAACAAGAGGTCGTAGAAGATTGGCATAACAACTAGATGTATCTAGCTATATTAGCTTCATTCCAATCCACCAACTTCTTTATACCTAGACCACCTTCATCATTTGGCTTGTAATCTCTTTCCAATTAACCTTAGCTCCAGTATTTTTTAAATCAGGCCCTTTCCAAAGAAAAACTCTAAAGCATTGATCAATTTTCTTCAAAACTTTCTTTGGCATAATGAAGTGGGCACACTATTAGCTTTGCATGCTAAATAAAACTGATTTGATGAGTTGCAACCGACTTGCATAAGAGAGGAACTTACCAGTCTAAGACTTGGTAAGTCACAATTCTATCAATCAGGTTATTGCAATATTCAGCTTTCAGCTTTGAAGAAATTAGGAGAACCCCTAAGTACTAAATTGGAAGAGCACCTGGCTAGAACTTGAAGAGATTTAATAATTGCTCCCTTCCATGATCATCCAAACTAGTGAGAAATATATTACTCTTGGCACAATTTGGAACAAGACTTGAGAATTCAGAAAATTTATCCAAAGCATCCTTTAAAATCCTAGTAGAAGCAATCTCACCCTTGCAATAAAGTATCAAGTCATTGGCAAAACAAAGATGGGTTAAGCTAGTTTTCTCGCATCTCCAACGAAACTGAAAATTTAAGTTCCTTTTCCCTTGCTGCTGAATAATTTAAGATAGAACCCCAAGGGTTGTCCCAAATGGCAAAGTGGAACTTCTCCCCACTTGGAGGTCATGGGATCGATTCTTAGGGCCACTCACCAACAGCATAAGCCTTGCGACTTAAACAAACCACATGGTTAGCGGGGTATTGCGTGAGCCCGGGGTGGTTTACCGTTAGATTACACCAGGGGTTGACCCTGGCGATAAACCGGATGGGTTCCCCCCGTCAGCCAAAAAAAAAAAAAGAAAATTGAGATAGGACATTCATACAAATTACAAATAAGTAAGGAGATAAAGGATAACCTTACCTCAAGCCTTTAGCACTAGGAAAGAAGCCTTCAAGGGCACCATTAAGGCTGATTGAGTACATAGGAGCAAAAATGTAGACCTGTATCCAATTCCTTAGCTTCTCTAGAAATACCATAAGCTCCAAAACATCCAACACAAAGTCCCATTTGACTGAGTCATAGCCCTTCATGAGATCTATCTTCACAGCACATTTAGCCAACTTCTTATTCTTATAATAGTATCTCATAAATTCCTAAGCAAGTAAGATATTATAACTAATCTTCCTTTTTTTTTTGCTAAGTAAGAAAGAATATCAATAGACAAAAAAGATCGAAAGATCAAGAACAAATACAAGGGGCATACCCCAGGCCAAACGAAAATGATAATCAAGAAAGATAACCATCCAAACAAACTAAAGAACCCGACTAGCACTAGCTAAGCAAAGTACACAAAGAAGCTAACTTAGCTCAACAACTATAAGAACTAAACAAATAGCAAAGCAAGGTTGCGCTTAGTTCTTGAAAATATCATTGGGAATCCGCCATATTTGCTGGAGGTCCCTATTTGGTGCCGTTCCATGAAAGCCTCTCAAGCTAGCCATCCTACTACGAACTTGAAAGACTATATCATTGAGCACTGCCTTCATGTCCGTACTCTTGTTAGCCATTAATCTCTCATTCCTTTCTCTCCAAAGGAAATAAACAGTGGTGGAAAGCATTAACTTGCAAAGAATATTCTTCAAAGCCTTCCCCTTCAAGGTACAAGCCCAAGATACAATCCCTTGCCACTCATTACTCAAGCATTGGGCCTTACATTTTGCTAGCAGCTGCACCCATAATCTGTTGGTGATTGAACACTGGAAGAAGAGATGGTTGTGGTCTTCAATTTTATCTCTACAAAACACACAACACATGTCATTTAACATACCATAGGCAGCAAGTTTGTCTTGGGTGGCTAATCTTTCTCGAATAGCAAGCCAAAGGATGAAGCTATATCTAGGAATAGCCTTCTTAAACCAAGCAACTTCAGCCCACTCCACTTGAGGACTATGACTTCTAATACTTTGCCAAGCTGATCTAACCGAAAATTGGTGATTTTTTTTCTGAAATCCACATGGCTTGATCAGTGCAAGAACTATTAGGAAGTGGAATACATGACATACACCTCTTGAGCTCCATCAACTCTATGCAATTTGCCACAGGCCAATGCCACTGGTTGTCTCTAATAATAGTGCTAATTTTTGCTTCTTTACCTAGCCCAGAATCATAGATCACCCTATCCCCCATTCTTTGATGTATAGGCCCCATTGGCAGCCAATTATCATACCAAATGGAAACCTGTGAGCCTTCCCCAATTTTGTACTTGATCAAAGGCCTAATGAGATCTCTTAGCTGCAAAATTTTCCTCCAAGTCCAAGAGCAATCCCAAGGAACCTTAGCCACCCAAAATTGACTTCTAACTAGAAGGTTAGCTCTGACCCACTTCACCCAACAAGAGGTTGTAGAAGATTGGCACAACAACCAGATGTATCTAGTGATATTAGCTTGGTTCCAATCCACCAACTTCTTTATGCCTAGACCACCTTCAACATTTGGTTTAGTAACCTCTTCCCAATTAACCTTAGCTCCAGTACTCTTTAAATCAGGCCCTTTCCAAAGAAAAGCTCTAAAGCATTGATCAATTTTCTTCAAAACTTTCTTAGGCATAATGAAATGGGAACACCAGTAGCTTTGCATGCTAAATAAGCCTGATTTGATGAGCTACAACCGGCTAGCATAAGAGAGAAACTTACCAGTTCAGGACTTGGCCTTACTCACAATTCTATCAACCAAGTTATTGCAATCTTCAAGTTTCAGCTTAGAAGAAATCAGGGGAACCCCTAGGTATCGAATTGGAAGCACACCTGGTTGAAACTTGAAGAGGTTTAACAATTGCTCTCTCCCTTGATCATCCAAACCAGTAAGAAATATATTACTCTTGGCACAATTTGGAACAAGACCTGAGAATTCAGAAAATATATCCAAAGCCTCCTTTAAAATCCTAGCAGAAGCAATCTCACCCTTGCAATAAAGCATCAAGTCATCAACAAAACAAAGGTGAGTTAAGCTAGTTTTCTTGCATCTCCAATGAAACTGAAAATTGGGGCTCCTCTTTACTTGCTGCTGAATAATTTGAGATAGGACATTCATACAAATTATAAATAAGTAAGGGGATAAAGGATCACCTTGCCTCAGGCCTTTAGCTCTAGGAAAGAAACCCTCCAAGGCACCATTAAGGCTGATTGAGTACATAGGAGTAGAGATGCAGACCTGTATCCAATTCCTTAGCTTCTCTGGAAATCCCATAAGCTCCAAAACATCCAACATGAATTGCCATTTGACTGAGTCATAGGCCTTCATAAGATCTACCTTCACAGCACATTTAGCCAACTTGGTGTTCTTATGATAGCCTCTCATAAGTTCTTGAGCAAGTAAGATGTTATCACTAATCTTCCTTCCTTGAATAAAAGCTGATTAGGCTTCATCAATAACCAGAGGCAGCAAACTCTTAATTCTATTCACAATAATCTTAGTAATGCATTTGTATAGGGTATTGCAACAAGAGATAGGTCGATAGTCCTTTAAGGTTGTGGGATTAGGAACTTTGGGGATTAAGGCTACAATGGTGGCATTGACTTCCTTTAACAAACAACCAGAATCAAAGAATGATTTAATGGCAGCAACCACCTCCTTTCCAACTATAGGCCAAGCTTTCTTAAAGAAAAAGCCATTGAAACCATCAGGACCAAGGGCCTTGTTTGGATTTAAGTTAAAGAGCACTTGCTTAATCTCATCTTCCATGACATTCCTATCCATATTTGCAACAGCTTCTTCAGAAATCACTTTACAAACACATTGCTGAAGTTCATGCTTCCCTGGATACTTCCCACCATTTTCCTTCCCCAACAAGTTCTGGAAGTACTTTACAAATTCCTCTTTGATCTCTTTAATATCTTCCACTACAGTACCGTCTTCCTTCTTTATGGAGGAGATTTTATTCCTATTAGCTCTATTCCTTACTGACTTGAAGAAAAAATTGGTGTTTTGATCCCCTGCATTCAGCCACAAAATTCTGCTCTTTTGCTTGGCAAAGCTCTCCTCTTGGTTATTCAAAGCATTAAGTTTGGAAAGGCTCTCTTTCTCCTTAGCTAAGAGCCTAGGATCCCCACCATTTGCCTCTAATTGTCTTTGAAGATTAAGCAACTCCTCTCTAGCTTCATTAACTCGTAGCGAAATATCATAACATTTCTTCTTATTTAGCTCCTTCAAACTAGCTTTCACCATTTTTAGCTTCTTGAAAACTCAGTACATTGGGCACCCATCAACAACAGTATTCCAAGCTTGCTGCACTGTAGGCAAAAACTCCTCATACTCAGCCCAAAAATTAAAGAACTTAAATGGTTTAGTACCTTCCTTCATATGGAGCCCCAACCGAACCAAAATAGGGCAATGATCTGAAACCCCAAAAGGAAAGAATTCAGCTGAAGAAAATCTGAATTTAGAGTTCCAGCAGCTATTAACAAGAGCTCTATCAATTTTTCTTAGGATATAATTCTTAGCACATCCATTGTTCCAAGTAAAATGGAAACCCCCATATCGAAGATCATCTAGCTCAGCCTCCACAAGACACTCATTAAATTCGTCCATGAAACCAGGCCAATCAGTGCTTCCCCCCCTTCTCTCAAAAGGAGATCTTATAGCATTAAAATCACCCATGACCAGCCAAGGTTCATTACAGACTAGATTTGCATGTTGCTTAAGTTCCCTCCAAAGCTGCCTTCTAAGTGTTACAGTGTGTAAACCATAAGCAAAAGAAATGTAGCAATGGATCCTCTGCTCAATAAGAAAGATCTTACAATGAATAATTTGGTTAGACATGCTTAGAACATCCAATTTCACAAAATTCGAATTCCACCCAACCCAAATTCTACCAGCCCCACTAGTGTTATAATTATGGATGAAATCCCAATTATTCATCAGCCCACAACAAATTGAATCCCTATTCTCCAGCTTGACTCTAGTTTCTACAAAACCAAAACACCAAATGTTATGGCACCAAACAAAATCTTTGATTTCTCTCTACTTGGAGAGATCATTAAGACCTCTCACATTCCAGCAAGCAAACGACATTAATTACTTAGAACAAGAGGTGCTCCCCTTAGAGCTACTAGTTGAGCTCTGCCTTCTTCTCTTCTCATTCTTCTTCTTATTCTTTTGTATCTTCCTATCAACTTCATCCACTACCGCCGCCTTTTCTCTAAGAGGATTTGCAATAGGAGTTGCCATCAAACCTGACTGACCATCCTCACTAGTTTCCATGACTTCAACATCTTCCATCTTGTCCAATTGTTGAAATCTATTGAGAGTTATGACCTCAACAACAGGTTTCATCATCAGATTGGCTGGTTTCATGGCTACTAATTGATCACCTCTGCAAGAACCACTTGGAATGACATTTGTTGCCCTCGGAGTAGTAGAAAGCATCTCCTCTAATTGCCCAACACCACTTGGACCAGCTAAACTTGGAGCACTTGTAGTATCCTCATCAATAATAGTCTCCTTCCCTTTGCGCTTAACTTCTTTCCAGCCCTCTTCATTTGCAATCTCTACTCTTGTATTCTTTTTAACTTGCCATTCTTGTTTCATCACCTTTTTGCACTTGCTCACTACATGCCCAAATTCTTTGCAAACTTCACAAATCTATGGAACCCAATTGTACTCAACAGCTATTTCAACAACACCTCTACCTTCCACCTCCAGATCAAAGGAATCTGGAAGTTTAGATTCAGCTTTAACTTCCACACAAATTCTAGCAAAGTTTATTCTCTTTAACTCTTCAGTCAAGTTATCCGGATATAGGGGTTTCCCCACTGCACTAGCCACATAACTTAGGCCTTTTGCTGTCCACAATTCCAAAGGAACATCATAGAAATTAACCCAAATGGGGACTGATTTACAGCTATCCTTACTAAGGTTCATGTTGAGTTTCCATTTCCTTAGGCATATAGGACGCCCAGCGAAGTGCCATGGTCCATTCTCAATGACCCAATCACAACCGGTAGCTGATGAAAATTTGAAATAATAGAACCCATTATCAGTGGTCAACAATTTGTCAAACCCATATTTATCCCATAATTTCTTGGCAATGTTGTTGACTAAATTAAAGGGTAGTTTATTTTGCAAAAAGTACCCAACTAGAGTATTTTTCCACAACTCAGCACCTTGGGCAACCACATCCGAAGGAGGTTTAACTATAACTCTATCATTTCCCATTTCAGGTTTGAAATATTCAAGATTCATAAAAGAGCCTTTCTTTGACTTTAAAATGGAAACCCACTTACTTGGACCATTGGGACCACTTTGCTTCTCACTAGGTTCGTTGACCGTGTTGCCTCCATGCTTGGTTGACTGCAAATTCTGCTGTGGTAGAGTTATCTCCAGTTTTTCCTTCACCCAAGTAAGTATGTTGTCTCTCCATCCCCTGTGCATGTGCACTCTGTTCACCCATGCAAGCATGTTGCACCCTATTTTCCAAACCTAAAGTAGTGGAGACAAGACCCATCCCCATTGTATTTGCACTCTCTCTACCAAGTGCGTGAACAATAACCTTCTCCTTCACAAGCTGAGGTTTGGACAGCAAATTTGCAGCTGCAACAAGAGGAGCAATCACCACATTAGATTCCTCCTTTGCTCTAACCTTCTCTGCTTGAACCGTACCTATCTTCTCCATAAGCTGAGGTTTGGACATTGAATTTGCAGCTACTTCATGGGGAGAACTCACCACATAAGTTTCCTCTTCCTCCTCAACCTTATTTGCCCAGCTTTTGGGTGTAGAGTTACTACCAGGAGATTTTTCACCATTTGTGCACAAGAGTGGACCTCCAAAGCTAGCAATGGGAGTATTGAAACAAGCCTTGACCTCATGCATCTCTGAAGCCATACTTGAACCAAGCTTTTTACCTGGGGTATTGCATATCTCAGATACCATAGCCTTTAGTTTTTCATTCTCAGATTTGTACTCATTTCTTTCCATCTTCAAAAGCTCCAAATCATAGTTCAACTTAGAGATTCGACGAGCAGCAGCACCTTGAACAACAGCTTGACCTCGCCCAACCTCCATTATAGAGTTATCAACATGACTCCCTTGTGCCCCAGCTCTTAGCTTTAGGAATCTCTCAAGAGAGCCATTAAGAGGGTCATAAATGCCTGCACCATTGCCTAATAGAGGTGAAACATCCTCACCAACCTCAACAATATCCCCCATGTCTCTAAGATGGTCACCATCCTCACCCTCCATCTTCTCCAAAGAAATCAGAATAAAATCTAGAAAGAGAAAACGAAAATGAATCCTACCCTAGCTGCACCACACTCATAAATGCCACCTTCAACCTCCATTAATGCTAAAACATGAAAGAAACTAGAGGAAGAGGAAACAATAGTTGCTGAAACTCTATAGAGAAGGGAGAGCTTCTCTCTAGGCCACTCTCTTTAACCCCAAGTTATGTCATCTCACTAATCTTCCTACCTTTAATGAAAGCTGATTGGGCTTCATCAATAACCAGAAGAAGCAAACTATTAAGTCTATCCACAATAATCTTAGTAATACATTTGTACAGAGTATTGCAACAAGAAATAGGTCTATAGTCCTTTAAGGTTGTGGGATTATGAGCTTTAAGGATTAAGGCTACAATGGTAGCATTGACTTCCTTTAGCAAACAACCAGAATCAAATAATGATTTAATAGCAACAACCACCTCCTTTCCAACTATAGGTCATGATTTTTTTAAAGAAAAAGCCATTGAAACCATTAGGACCATGGGTCTTGTTTGGATTTAAGTTAAAGAGCATTGCTTAATCTCATCTTCCGTGAAATTCCTATCGATGTTTGCAGTTGCTTCTTCAAAAACCACTTTACTAATATACAGCTGAAGATCTTGTTTCCCTGGATACTTCACAGCATTATCCTTGCCCAACAAGTTTTGGAAGTACTTCAAAAATTTCCCCTTGACCTCTTTAGTATCTTCCACTATAGTACTATCCTCCTTAATTGAGGAGATTTTATTTCTATTTGCTCTATTCCTTATTGACTTGAAGAAAAAATTTGTATTCTGATCCCCTACATTCAGCTACAGAATTCTGCTATTTTGTTTGGCAAAGTTGTCCTCTCGGTTATTCAAAGCATTAAATTTGGAAAGGCTTTCTTTCTCTTTGGCCACAAGCCTAGGATCCCTACCATTTGCCTCTAATTGTCTTTGAAGATTAAGCAACTCCTCTCTAGCTTCATTAAGTCTCGAGGAAATATCATAACATTTCTTCTTATATAGCTCCTTCAAACTAGTTTTCACCAGCTTCAACTTCTTACAAACTCGGTACATTGGGTACGCATCGACAACAGTGTTCCAAGGTTGTTGCATCGTAGGCAAAAACTCCTCATACTCAGTCCAAAAATTAAAGAACTTAAATGGTTTAGTACTTTTTTTCATATGGAGCCTCAAGCGAACCAAAATAGGGCTATGATCTGAAACCCCAAAAGAAAGGAAATCAACTGAAGAAAATCTGAACTGAGTATTCCCACCGCTATTAACAAGAGCTCTATCAATTTTTCTTAG
>CM065397.1:29157500-29192500 GCA_033060915.1 Euryodendron excelsum
GGCAAACCTGAGGAACGTAGGGCTCTGATACCAACTGATACGAACCCCGCCAACAATGTGACGAAACCCGACACCAAATCTGGAAAACAAGACCAAAGAACCTACAAGCTTGAAGGAAACCGCGACCCGTTGCTTAGCAAAGCAAGAACCTTGGTATGGTGAAGACGCCACAAACGGGAATGGATGATCCGTTTGATAAGTCTGGTTTGAACGCCACAAGGAATCCCTTGATAAGTTCGAATTAGTTCTTCAAGAAACTCAAGAAGAATATAGAAAACTCACAAAATATTCATTGATTTCGAATTTGACAACCAAGAGCCTTTTTATAGGCTTACATGATAAGATCTCTAGAATATTCTTCTAATCTTTGGAGATTTCCCTAATTACTTCCTAGACAATACAATCTTCCAAATCTGGTATTTTCCTAAATCTGCTCACATTCCAAATCTGATCCAAATCAATATAAATCTAATCCTTTCCAAAACCAAACCAAATCAAATCAAGGAAATTCAAAAAAATTCAAATTCAAATTTCAAATTCGAATCTCCATCTGATTTGTTGCTAGTCAATTAAGCCACATCAGATTGTGAGCCCACTTGGACGTATATGACTTAGTGAAATACGACCACATCTGATTGGGACCTCCCTTACACGTGTATGGTGGATTGGTTCTCTCCCGGATCAAATTTGAGTAGTAAAACCAAACTTTGTTCACTCTTGGTGGTGAGCATATTTTCTCCTTGTTGTAGAACTCTCTGGACTAGGTTATTCATCTCTTCTTTGAATCTCTTAGCTCGGGCCCTCGTCACCGGACCAATTGGAACTTGAACCGGACCATGAGTCTTGATAGCCTTGATGTCCTCATCAGTGGGTTTCCATTTGAAAGTCAAAGAAAGGCTCTTTTATGAATCTTGAATATTTTAAACCTGAAATGGGAAATGATAGAGTTAAAGTTAAACCTCCTTCAGATGTGGCTGCCCAAGGTGTTGAGTTGTGGGAAAATACTCTAGTTGGGTACTTTATGCAAAATAAACTACCCTTTAATTTAGTCAACAACATTGCCAAGAAATTATGGGATAAACATGGGTTTGATAAATTGTTAACCACTGATAAAGGGTTCTATTATTTTAAGTTTTCATTAGCTATGGGTTGTGAATGGGTCATTAAGAATGGACCAAGGCACTTTGCTAGGCATCCTATATGCCTAAGGAAATGGCAACTCCATATGAACCTTAGTAAGGATAGCTGTAAATCAGTCCCCATTTGGGTTAATTTCTATAATGTTCCTTTGGAATTATAGACTGCAAAAGGTCTAAGTTATGTGGCTAGTGCAGTGGGGAAACCCCTATATCCTGATAACTTGACTAAAGAATTAAAGAGAATAAACTTTGCTGAAATTTGTGTGGAAGTTAATGGTGAATCTGAACTTCCGGATTCCTTTGATCTGCAGGTGGAAGGTAGGGGTGTTGTTGAAATAGCTGTTGAGTACAATTGGGTTTCAAAGATTTGTGAAGTTTGCAAAGAATTTGAGCATGTAGTGAGCAAGTGCAACAAGGTGATTAAACAAGAATGACAAGTTAAAAAGAATTCAGTAGTAGAGATTGCAAATGAAAAGGGCTGGACAGAAGTTAAGCGCAAAAGGAAGGAGATAACTTTTGATGAAGATACTACATGTGCACCAAGTTTAGTTAGTCCAAGTGGTGCTGGGCAATTAGAGGAGATGTTTTCTACTACTCCGAGGGCAACAGATGCCATTCCAAGTGGTGTTTGCAGAGGTGATCAATTAGTAGCCATGAAACCATCCAATTTGATGATGAAACCTGTTGTTGATGTCATTACTCTCAATAGATTTCAACAATTGGACAAGATAGAAGATATTGAAGACATGGAAACTAGTAGGGATGGTCAGTCAAATTTGATGGCAACTCTTGATGCAAATCCTCTAGGAGGCAAGGCAACGGTAGTTGATGAAGTTGATCGGAAGAAACAACATAATAAAAGGAAGAATGAGAAGAAAAGAAGACAGAGCTCAGCTACTAGCTCTAAGGGTTGCACCTCCTTTTCTAAGTAATTAATGTCGTTTGCTTGCTAGAATGTGAAAGGTCTGAATGATCTCTCCAAGCATAGAGAAATCAAAGATTTTGTTAGGAGGCACAACATTTAGTGTTTTGGTTTTTTAGAAACTAGAGTCAAGTTGGAGAATAGAGAAACAATCTGTCTAAGGCTGATGAAGAATTGGGATTCCATCCATAACTATAACACTAATGGGGATGGTAGAGTTTGGGTTGGGTGGAATTCGAATTTTGTGAAATTGGATGTTCTAAGCATGACTAACCAAATTATTCATTGTAAGATACTTCTTATTGAGCAGAAAATCCATTGCTACATTTCTTTCGCTTATGGTTTACACACTATAACCCTTAGAAGGCAGCTTTGGAGGGATCTTGAGCAACATGCAAATCTGGTCTGTAATGAACCTTGGCTTGTCAAGGGTGATTTTAATGCTATAAAATCTCCTTTTGAGAAAGCATTGATTGGTCTAGTTTCATGGATGAATTTAATGAGTGTCTTGTGGAGGCTGAGCTGGATGATCTTCAATACGGAGGTTTCCATTTTACTTGGAGGAATTTGTAAAGTACTTCCAGAACTTGTTGGGCAAGAAAAATGACGTGAAGTATCCAGGAAAACAAGAACTTCAGCAATATATTAGTAAAGTGATTTCTGAAGAAGCAGCTGCAAATATGGACAGGAGTGTTATAAAAGATGAGATTAAGCAAGTGCTCTTTAACTTAAATCCAAACAAGGCCCCTGGTCCTGATGGTTTCAATGGTTTGTTCTTTAAGAAAGTTTGGCCTATAGTTGGAAAGGAGGTGGTTGCTGCCATTAAATCATTCTTTGATTCTGGTTGTTTGTTAAAGGAAGTCAATGCTACCATTGTAGCCTTAATCCCCAAAGTTCCAAATCCCACAACCTTAAAGGACTATCGACCTATCTCTTATTGCAATACTCTGTACAAATGCATTACTAAGATTATTGCGGATAGAATTAAGAGTTTGCTCCCTCTAGTTATTGATGAAGCCCAATCAGCTTTCATTTAAGGAAAGAAGATTAGTGATAACATTTTACTTGCTCAAGAACTAATGAAAGGCTATCATAAGAACAACAAGTTGGCTAAATGTGTTGTGAAGGTAGATCTCATAAAGGCCTATGACTCAATTAGATGGGAATTCATGTTGGATATTTTGGAGTTTATGGGATTTCTAAAAAAGCTAAGGAATTGGATACAGGTCTGCATCTCTTCTCCTATGTACTCAATTAGCCTTAATGGTGCCCTGGAGGGCTTCTTTCTTGGAGGTAAAGGCTTGAGGCAAGGGTGATCCTTTAGCCCCTTACTTATTTGTAATTTGTATGAATGCTCTATCTCAAATTATTCAGCAGCAAGTGAAGAGGAACCCCAATTTTCAGTTTCATTGAAGATGCAAGAAAACTAGCTTAACCCATCTTTGTTTTGCTGATGACTTGATGCTTTATTGCAAGGGTGAGATTGCTTCAGCTAGGATTTTAAAGGAGGCTTTGGATACTTTTCTGAATTCTCAGTTCTTGTTCCTAATTGTGCCAAGAGTAATATATTTCTCACTGGTTTGGATGATCATGGGAGAGAGTAATTGTGATGCAATCCATGTCAACATAACTCCAAGGGATCAAGTTCAAGTCCTAATTGGGCCGGTGACAAGAGCACGGGCCAAGAAGTTTAAAGAGGTACTCAATGGATTGATTCAAGAGGCATGGGCTCAAGCAAATCAAGCATATTTGTGGAGGACCATTGAGCATGATCCAAGTGAACAGCATGGAATCATCAATATGATTCATGTTCTAGAAGAATCTGACCAAGAATAAAGACATTCCTTTTTGAATTTATATGTAAGGCTTGCATGCCAATTAATTTCCTTTTTATTTGCTTATGTGGGTGTATATGGTTGGATACATCCATTCGCCAAATTTCCTTTTCTAGTTTAGGCATGCGATTAGCCACTTAAAAGGGTTGAGTATCTTTTCATTTAGGCAAGTATCTTTTAGGCAACTAAGATATTTTGCACCAGATTTTTAGCCCTAATTAGGATACCATTTAGGGAGTTTCCTTGTAATTGCTAGCCCTTTAAATAGGCGTATATGCAATGAATAAAATTCAAATCATTATTCAGCAAATTGTGAGAGTATTCACTACGGTTCTTTGAGGAACTATTCGAACTTATCGGATTCTCTGTGGCATTCACCAACGACTTATCAAGCAGAGCTCCACCACCGTTTGTGGCGTCTTTCTTATACCAAGGTTCTTGTTTCGCATCAAGCAACGGGTTGAGGTCATATATACCGAGGTTCTTGTTTGTGGTAAACAACGGGTCAAGGTTTTCATTCAGAACCTGATCATAGAACTTTCTTGGGTTCCTCATTATATCGGGTCTCATTCTTTTTGGTGGGATTCGTATCATTTGGTATCAGAGCCAGGTTTCTAAAATCAGGTTCAACCTCCACCTATCTTTGTTTCTTGTTTTCATCCTATCTTGTCCCCATAACTATTCATTGTTACAGTTCACGAATCTAGTTCAAGTAAAAAAAAAAAAAAAAAGACGTCAAAGCAAAAAAAAAAAAGAAGAAGAAAGAGGGGAAAATGTCCAAAGAAGAAGAAGAAAAGAAAAGATTGCTTGGTTCTTCCATTTTGGTTCCACTAAGGCCAAAATCACTTTATTCCAATACCAAATATTCTTTTTTCCTTTTCGTGAAAAGTTTGCTATATTGTGCTTATGAAAGTCTAATCAACCGCATTCTTTGTATTCTTGTTCTAAAAATTTGAAATTCCTTGATGAGTTCTTGGTGGAAGATTTGAGTACTGTTTGTTTAGTTTCAAAAGAACTGGAAGGGAATTACTGAGTGGAAAAATGTAAGAGTGGTGAGAACATTAGAGGGTTAAAAGCCACGTTTTGAGTGAAACACGAGTGTAGAGTGATTTACATTCTTGAGTGTAAACACGTAAGGGAGAGTATTGTGAGGTCCTTTTTTATTTTTATTTTTCTAACATTGTTTTGCAGCAAATATGTCTCATAATAGTTCTAAAAGCAATGCTGAAGGTGCAATGAATTTGGCTGATCCGAAGATGTTTATGGAGGCCATGATGAGTGAGATGAGGTGTGTGATGAAGTTGGAACTGGAGCAAGTGCATGAACGGATAGACCATCACACGTGAGAAGCAGCCACACAATGTCCCTATTGTGCGTAGAAGGGAAAGAGTTTAACCAAATGATGTAAGGGTTGAAGATGAAGATCCTTATGGGTGGGTTTTGAGGATGAAGATGATCGGGATTCTGTTGTTAGCAATAGGAGGCATGGAGGGCGGTTTATAGAAGCTAGGAATTGGGAAGATAACAACTTGGGAGGTATTAAGCTGAAGATTTCATCTTTTCAAGGTAAATCCAATCCTGAAGCATACCTTGAGTGGGAGAAGAAGATGGGGTTCGTATTTGATTGCCACAACTATTCCGAAGCAAAAAAGGTAAAATTAGCTATGATTGAATTTTCTGACTATGCTATTACATGGTGGGATCGGCTTGTTATAAACAGGAGACGGAATAGAGAACGACCAATAGAAACATGGGAGGCAATGAAAACAGTGATGAGAAAGCGGTTCGTTCCAAGTTATTACTATAGGGAGTTGCACAAAAAGCTACAAGGACTTAGACAGGGCAGCCGGAGTGTGGAAGATTACTACAAGGAGATGGAGATTGCTATGATCCGGGCTGATGTCGAGGAGGATCGAGAGGCGATAATGGCTAGGTTTTTACTTGGATTAAACCGGGAAATCCAAGATAGGATAGAGATGCAGCATTCTGTGGAGTTGGAAAATATGGTGCACATGGCCATCAAAGTGGAGCAACAACTCAAGAGGGGGAGTGGATCACGTGCAACCCATAATACTAGTGCTACATCTTGGAAACCGAGTTATACCAAGCAGATGGACAAGTCCCAAACGTCCAAAACCAAGCCCAAGTCTGCAAACACCAACCACGTTCCTCAAGGTAAAATCAATACTGCTACCTCTAGGAATCGTGATATTAAATGTTTTAAATGTCAAGGTATGGGACACATAGCAAGTCAATCTCCAAACAAGCAGGTCATGCTATTGCAAGACAATGGTGAAATTGTGACCGACAATGAAGATTCCGACACCGACGACATGCCACCATTGGAGGACATTTCTGGGGAGGAATATTCTGGCCCTGATGCATTGACATTAGTGGCGAGAAGAGCATTAAGCCTACAAGCAAAAAAAGAGGATGAAGTGCAGCGGGGGAACATCTTTCACACTAGGTGCTACGTCAAGGACAACATATGTAGTGTGATTATTGATGGTGGTAGTTGTACTAATGTGGCCAGCACAATCATGGTTGAAAAATTGGGACTACCCGTGTTGAAGCACCCTAGGCGATACAAGTTGCAATGGCTGAATGATAGTGGGGAAATGAGGGTGAACAAGCAGGTGTTAGTTGCATTTCGAATAGGTAAATATGAAGATGAAGTGTTGTGTGATGTTGTGCCAATGCAAGCGGGACATTTATTGCTAGGGCGTCCATGGCAGTTTGATAGGCATGTAAAGCATGATGGCTTTACAAACAAATACTCTTTTGTGCTCAATCAACGATCAATCACTCTTGTACCGTTGACTCCGCAAAAAGTATATGAGGATGAAGTGAGATTGCAAAAAGAGAGTGAACAAA
Source organism: Euryodendron excelsum (assembly GCA_033060915.1). Taxonomy (NCBI): domain Eukaryota; kingdom Viridiplantae; phylum Streptophyta; class Magnoliopsida; order Ericales; family Pentaphylacaceae; genus Euryodendron; species Euryodendron excelsum. The sequence continues at coordinate 29,164,271 of CM065397.1, forward strand.
AGAAATAGAGTGAGCAAAAGAAAAGGAGTGAAAATCAGAGAGAGGCCGAGAAAAATGAGAGAGAAAAAGAAAATCAAAAATTGGGCCTTGAGAGAAAATCGGAGAGAAAACAAAAGAATTTCTATGCAACAGTGAGTGAAGTTAAGCGAGCAATGTTTTCAAAATAGCCGATGATTGTACTTTTGTACAAAGAGGCATTTTTAAATACTAACAAACTTGACCTTGCTTTGCCGAGTTCTGTTGTTTCTCTTTTGCAAGATTATGAGGAAGTCTTTCTCGAGGAAACACCACATGGGTTACCTCCAATCCGAGGGATTGAGCATCAAATTGATTTTGTTCCCGGTGTGACAATTCCAAACTGACCAGCCTATAGGAGCAATTCCGAGGAGACAAAGGAGCTTCAACGGCAGGTAAGTGAGTTGTTAGGAAAGGGGCACATGAGGGAGAGCATGAGCCCATGCGCCGTTCCAGTTTTACTTGTACCTAAGAAGGATGGGACGTGGAGAATGTGAGTTGATTGCCGGGCTATCAACAACATCACGGTAAAGTATCGTCATCCTATTCCTCGCTTAGATGACATGTTAGATGAGCTGCATGGTTCTTGTGTATTTTCTAAAATTGATTTAAAGAGTGGTTATCATCAGATTAGAATAAAGGAAGGAGATGAATGGAAAACTGCCTTTAAAACAAAATATGGTTTGTATGAATGGTTAGTTATGCCTTTTGGCTTGACTAATGCTCCGAGCACCTTTATGAGACTTATGAACCATGTTTTGCGAGCATTTATAGGTTGGTTTGTTGTTGTCTACTTTGATGATATACTCATATATAGCAAAAATGTGGCAGACCATGAAGTACATTTAAAATCTGTTTTAGATGTGCTTAGGAAAGAAAAGTTGTTTGCTAATTTGAAGAAGTGTACTTTTTACACAGATAAGCTTGTGTTTATTGGATTTGTTGTTAGTGCACAAGGTATACAGGTTGATGAAGAGAAGGTACGTGCAATCCAAGAGTGGCCAAGTCCCACAAGTGTAGGTCATGTTCGTAGTTTTCATGGACTTGCTAGTTTTTATCGACGGTTCGTGAAAGACTTCAGTAGCATAGCCGCACCACTCACTGAAGTGATCAAGAAGAACGTTGGATTTAGTTGGGGAGAAGAACAAGAGAAGGCGTTTCAATTAATCAAAGAGAAGCTGACCAACCCCCCCTTATTGTCTTTACCTAACTTTTCAAAAACGTTTGAAATTGAATGTGATGCTTAAGGTATTGGAATAGGCGCAGTTCTTATGCAAGAGGGACGACCAATTGCTTACTTTAGTGAGAAACTAAACGGGGCAGCCTTAAACTACCCAACTTACGATAAAGAGTTGTATGCATTGGTTCGAGCTTTAGAGACATGGCAGCACTACCTATGGCCTAAGGAATTCGTGATTCACACCGACCATGAGTCCTTGAAGCATTTGAAGGGCCAACATAAGCTAAACAAAAGGCATGCGCGATGGGTGGAGTTCATTGAAACGTTCCCATATGTCATTCGGTATAAGCAAGGTAAGGAGAATGTGGTCGCCAATGCCCTTTCTCGCAGGTATGCATTACTTGCTACACTTAATGCAAAATTGCTTGGTTTTGAGCACATTAAAGATTTATATGCTGATGACCATGAATTTGGTGAGGAATACCAAGCTTGTGAGAAAATTGCTTGTGGTAAGTTCTTTAAGTTTGATGGATTCTTATTTCGAGAGAATAAGTTATGTGTGACTAATTGTTCCTTGAGAGAGTTGTTAGTGCAGGAATCTCATGGTGGGGGATTAATGGGACATTTCGGAGTTGCAAAGACCTTAGCTATTTTGCAGGAACACTTCTATTGGCCTCACTTGAAAAGAGTTGTTGAAAGAATTTGTGGTAGAAGTGTCACGTGGAGGCAAGCTAAATCCAAAGTGCAGCCCAACGGTTTGTATACTCCTTTACCTATTCCTAGTGAGCCTTGGATTGATATTTCAATGGACTTTGTGTTAGGATTGCCTAGGACTCAACGTGGGGAAGATTCAGTTTTTGTGGTTGTGGATCGATTTTCTAAAATGGCACACTTTATTCCATGTCGCAAAACGGATGATGCCTCACATGTTGCTGATTTGTTCTTTAGAGAGATTGTGAGATTACATGGCATGCCTAGAACAATTGTTTAAAATAGAGATGCTAAGTTCTTGAGCTATTTTTGGAAGACTTTGTGGTGTAAGCTAGGCACTAAGCTATTGTTTTCTACTACTTGTCACCCACAAATTGATGGTCAAACTGAAGTAGTAAATAGGACTTTGTCTACTTTATTGAGTGCAATTATTAAAAAGAACATCAAAACATGGGAAGAATGTTTACCACATGTTGAGTTTGCTTATAACAGATCTATCCACTCTGCTAATAAATTTTCACCATTTGAAATTGTGTATGGATTTAATCCTTTAACCCCATTGGATTTATCTCCCTTACCTTTGACTGAGCATGTTAATTTAGATGGCAAAAAGAAGGTTGACTTTGTCAAGCAGATTCATGAGAAATCAAGACTCAACATTGAGCGAAGAACGGAACAATATGCATAACAAGCCAACAAAGGGCATCACAAGCTACTTTTTGAACCGGGAGATTGGGTTTGGCTGCATATGAGAAAAGAAAGATTTCCTACACAAAGACGTTCCAAATTGCTTCCAAGAGGAGAGGGTCCTTTCCAAGTCCTAGAACGCATCAATGACAACGCCTACAAGCTAGATTTACTCGGTGAGTACAATGTAAGTGCTACTTTTAATGTTACTGATTTGAGCCCTTTTGATGTAGGAGATGATTTGAGGACAAATCCTTTTCAAGAGGAGGGGAATGATGCAATCCATGTCAACATAACTCCAAGGGATCAAGTCCAAGTCCCAATTGGGCCGGTGACAAGAGCACTAGCCAAGAAGTTTAAAGAGGTACTCAATGGATTGATTCAAGAGGCATGGGCTCAAGCAAATCAAGCATATTCGTGGAGGACCATTGAGCATGATCAAAGTGAGCAGCACGGAATCATCAATATGATTCATGTTCTAGAAGAATCTAGCCAAGAATAAAGACATTCCTTTTTGGATTTATATGTAAGGCTTGCATGCCAATTAATTTCCTTTTTATTTGCTTATATGGGTGTATATAGTTGGATACATCCATTCCCCAAATTTCCTTTCCTAGTTTAGGCATGTGATTGGCCACTTAAAAGGATTGAGTATCTTTTCATTTAGGCAAGTATCTTTTAGGCAACTAAGAGATATTTTGCACCAAATTTTTAGCCCTAATTAGGATACCATTTAGGGAGTTTCCTTGTAATTGCTAGCCCTTTAAATAGGCGTATATGCAATGAATAAAATTCAGATCATTATTCAGCAAATTGTGAGAGTATTCTCTATGGTTCTTTGAAGAACTATTTGAACTTATCGGATTTTCCGTGGCATTCACCAACGACTTATCAAACGGAGCTCCACCACTATTTGTGGCGTCTTCCTTATACCAAGGTTCTTGTTTCGCATCAAGCAACGAGTTGAGCTCATATATACTGAGGTTCTTGTTTGTCGTAAACAAGGGGTCGAGGTATTCATTCAGAACCTGATCATAGAACTTTCTTGGGTTTCTCATTGTATCAGGTCTTATTCTTTTTGGTGGGATTCGTATCAAATTGTTAAATCTCTTCAAGTTCCAGCCAGGTGTGCTTCCAATTCGGTACTTAGGGGTCCCCCTAATTCCTTCTAAGCTGAAACCTGAAGATTGCAATAACTTGGTTGATAAAATTGTGAGCAAGGCCAAGTCTTGGACTGGAGAGTTCCTCTCTTATGCTGGCCTGTTGCAACTCATTAAATCAGTTTTATTTAGCATGCAGAGCTACTGGTGTGCCCACTTCATTATACTAAAGAAAGTTTTGAAGAAAATTGATCAATGCTTCAAAGCTTTTCTTTGGAAAGGACCTAATTTAAAGAATACTAGAGCTAAGGTTAATTGCGAAGAGGTTATTAAGCCAAATGATGAAGGTGGTCTAGGCATAAAGAAGTTGGTGGATTGGAACCAAGCTAATATAGCTAGATACATTTGCTTTTTGTGCCAATCTTCTATAACCTCTTGTTGGGTGAAATGGGTCAGAGCTAACCTTCCAGATAGAAATCAATTCTGGGTGGCTAAGGTTCCTTGGGATTGCTCTTGGTCTTGAAGGAAAATTCTGCACCTAAGAGATATCATAAGGCCTTTGATCAAGTAAAAAATTGGGGAAGGCTCACAGGTTTCCCTTTGGCATGATAACTGGTTGCCAATGGGGCCTATATGCCAATGAATGGGGGATAGAGGGATCTATGATTCTGGGCTAGGCAAAGAAGCAAAAGTCAGCTCTATTATTAGAGAAAACCAGTGGCATTGGGCTGTGGCAAATCCCATAACGTTGATGGAGCTCAAGAGGTGTATCTCTTGTATTTTGCATCCTAATAGCTCTTATAGTGATCATGCTATATGGATTCCAAAAAAAAATCACCAATTTTCAATTAGATCTGCTTGGCAAAGTATTAGAAACCATTGTCCTTAAGTGGAGTGGGCTGAAGTTGCTTGGTTTAAGAAGGCTGCTCCTAGATATAGCTTCATCCTTTGGCTTGCTATTAGAGAAAGATTAGCCACCCAAGACAAACTTGTTGCCAGTGGTATGTTAAATGACATGTGTTGTGTGTATTGTAGAGATAAAATTGAAAACCACAACCATCTCTTCTTCCAGTGTTCGATCACCAACAGATTGTGAGTGCAGCTGCTAGCAAAATGTAAGGCCCCATGCTTGAGTAATGAGTGGTAAGGGATTGTAGCTTGGGCTTGTACCTTGAAAGGGAAGGCTTTGAAAAATATTCTATGCAAGTTAATGCTATCCACCACTGTTTATATCATTTGGAAAGAAAGGAATGGTAGATTAATGGCTAACAAGTGTAGAGACATGAAGGCAGTGCTCAATGATATAGTATTTCAAATTCGTAATAGGATGGCTAGTTTACGAGGCTTTCATGGAACGACTCCAAATAGGGATCTCTAGCAGATATGGCAAATTCCTGATGATATTTTCAAGAACTAAAGGCAGCTATTTTTTCTATTTTTTTAGTTCTTATAGTTGTTAAGCTAAGTTAGCTTGTGTTGTGTACTTGTCTTAGCTAGTGCTAGCTGGGTTCTTTCATTTGTTTAGTGGTTATTTTTCTTGATTATCCTTATCCTTTGGCCTGGGGTATGCCCTTTGTATTTGTACTTGATCTTTCGATCTTTTTTGTCTATATATTCTTTCTTGCTTAGCAAAAAAACAGAGATCTTATAGCATTAAAATTGTCCATGACAAGCCAAGGATCATTACAAACCAGATCTGCATGTTGCTCAAGATCCCTCCAAAGCTGCTTTCTAAGGGTTATAGTGTGTAAACCATAAGCAAAAGAAACATTGCAATGGATATTTTGCTCAATAACAAAAATCTTACAATGAATAATTTGGTTGGTCATGCTTAGAACATCCAATTTCACCAATCTTGAATTCCATCCAACCTAGATTCTACCATCCCCATTAGTGTTGTAATTATGGATGAAATCCCAACTCTTCATCAGCCCACAACAAACTGAATCCTTATTCTCCAACTTGACTCAAGTTTCTATAAGACCAAAACACCAAATGTTGTGGCTCTGAACAAAATCTTTTATTTCTCTATGCTTGGAAAGGTCATTGAGACCTCTCACATTCCAACAAGCAAAAGACATTAATTACGTTGGGAAGAAGAGCTCTCCTTAGAGAGGTACTAACAGAGCTCTATCTTCTTTTTTTCTCATTCTTCCTCTTATTCTTTTGCTTCTTCCGATCAATTTCATCAACTGCCACCACCTTGTCTCTTAGGGGATTTGCATCAGGAGTTGCCGTTAAATTTGACAGTCCACCACCACTAGTTTCCATGACATCATTATCTTCCACCTTCTCCAATTGTTGAAATCTACTGAGAGTTATAACCTCAACACCAGGTTTCACCATCAGAGTGGCTGGTATCATGGCTACTAATTGATCACCTTTGCAAGCATCACTTGAAATGGCATTTTTTGCCCTCGGAGTAGTTGAAAGCATCTCTTCTGATTACCCATCACCGCTTGGACCCGCTAAACTTGGAACACTTATTGTATCCTCACCAACAGTAATCTCCTTCCCTTTGTGCCTAACTACTGTCTAGCCCTCTTCGTTTGTAATCTTTACTACTGTATTCTTTTTAACTTGCCATTCTTGCTTAATCACCTTTTTGCACTTGCTCACCACTTGCCTAAATTCTTTCCAAATTTCACAAATCTTTGGAACCCAATTGTTCTCAATAGATATTTCAAAAACACATCTACCTTCCACCTCTAGATCAAAGGAATTTGAAAGTTTAGTTTCAGCATTAACTTTCACACAAATTCTAGCAAAGTTTATTCTCTTTAACTCTTCAATCAAGTTATCAGGATATAGGGGTTTTCCTACTGCACTAGCCACATAATTTAGACCTTTTGCAGTCCACAATTTCAAAGGAACATTGTGAAAATTAACCCAAATGGGAACTAATTTACAACTATCCTTACTAAGGTTCATGTTGAGTTGCTATTTTCTTAGGCATACAAGACGCCCAGCAAAGTGCCATGATCCATTCTTAATGACCCAATCATAGCCCATCATTGATGAAAACTTGAAATAATAGAACCCATTATCAATGGTCAACAATTTTTCAAACCCATTTTTATCCTACAATTTCTTGGCAATGTTGTTGACTAAATTAAAGGGTAGTTGTTGACTAGGGTATTTTTCCCATAACTCAACACCCTGGCTAAACACTTCCGAAGTGGATTTCACTTTAACTCTATCATTTCTCATTTTAGGTTTGAAATATTCAAGATTCATAAAAGAACATTTCTTTGACTTTAAAATGGAAGCCCACTTACCTGAAACATTGAGACCACTTTGCTTTTGACCAGGTCTGTTGATAGTCCCTCCCCCCCCCAAAAAAAAATGCTGCATCCATGCTTAGCTGACTACAAATTCTTCCAAACCAGATTTGTCTCCAACTTTTCCTTCACCCAAGTAAGCATGTTGGACTCCATTTCCCAAACCCAAAGTAATGGAGACAAGACCCATCCCCATTCCCTTTGCATTTGTACTCTCTTCACCCAAGTAAGCATGTTGCACCTCATTTTCCAAACCCAAGGTAGTGGAGACAAGACCCATCCACATCCTTTTGCACTCTACCCACCAGGTGCATGAACAGTATCCTTCTTCTCCACAAGTTGAGGTCTGGACACCGAATTTGTAGATATTACAGAGAGAGCAATCATCACATTAGTTTCCTTCTCTTCTTCAACATTATCTACCCAGCTCTTGGATGAGGCCACACTACTCGAAAAATTGCTATAAGCTTTACCACCATTGTCTCCTGGCTAAGAGCATCCCTTAAAGCCCTTTCTACAGCCCAATGGAGTAAGAAATCCGTTATGAGCATGCTGAGCAGTTGCCTCTAAAATCAAACCAAATTGGTGAAGAGTACTACTCAACTTTAATGCTAATAACTCAGCTTTGTACTGCTCCAATTCTGCCTAAGTAGCTAGTAATTGGGCTGATATTCTCTGTGCAGCTGGCCCTTCAACCAAAGCAAGCGGTTTTGACTTACATTCTTCGTCTTTAGCGCCTTCATCACCATGCACCTTATTCTCATAGTTGCAAGCATCCAGCTAGCTACAAAACTGATCAATGCAACCTTTGACTCCTGAAGCTTGAAGCCGTTAAGACTTTGAAAATATTCTTTAAGAACAACAACCCCACCTCCACCTTCATTAGATGGCCTGAACAATTAACCAACAACCTTGAGGGCAGCATTATTGCTCTAATAGCCAACTGTACCACACTCATTAATGCCCCCTTCAACCTCCATTAATGCTAAAACTTGAAACCATCTAGACCTGGGGCCTTGTTAGCATGAAGATAAAAACCACTGCTTTGATCTCCTCCTTATACACCTTGGCATCTTTACTCACACTACACACCTTAGTTTCAACAAAACCGAAACAAGCAATTTTATGTTCAATAACCAAGTTCTTTATTTCCACATGTTTCACAGGGTTTTTAAACCCCAAACATTCCAACAAGCTAAATTAATCATTAGAGGAAGTAGAGAATGACACACTACTGACCCTTTCATTGGAGTTCTGCATTTTAAGCTTTCTCCTCTCTTTCTTCTTAAATTTCTTCTTATCTACCTCATCCACTGCCAAAATCCTCCCCTCCTTCAAAGAATTAGAATCAGAAGAAGTAGTAAAATTAGATAGATCGTCCAAACACAAAGTTCGGGGTTTCTCTTTCATTGATGTTAATTGCTGATTGGATTGCTGCATCTCAAACAACTTGCCCATGTGTAGCTTCTGAGTGTAGCTTATCATGCTAGAAATGGCCAGCTTCAATCTTTGAGTGATGATCTTAGAGATGTATTTGTAGGTGGTGTTGCAACAAGAGATAGGACTGAACTCAATCATATTGTTAAGATTGAGAATTTTAGGGACAAGTGCTATAGCAGTGGCATTGATTTCTTCAAGGAGTTTTCCTAACTCAAAGAAAGACTTGACTGCACAAAAAATAAAAATCATTCCTCACTATATCCCAAGAATGCTTAAAGAAATGAGCCGTGTAGCCATAAGGACCTAGGGCCTTTTCATAGTGTAAAGAGAATAAAGCATTCTTAATTTCATCATTTGTAATATTTGATTGATGCATATCTAGTTGTGTTGGATTCAGACAAGGGTTGATCAGGTCACAAATAAGCTTACTATTGTTCACTATAGGGGTGGGAGTACCAAGCATACCTTTGAAGTAGCCAAGAATGATGTCCCTAACTTCCTCATATCTCTCATGCCTTAACCCATCTCTTGTGGACTTTAACTTTTTTGTGAAATAGGAAGTGTTTTGATCCACCAATTTCATCCAATTGTCTCAGGCTCATTGCTTGAAGAATGGTTCCTTTGCAAGGGCAAGTTTGGGAATTTATTTTGTTTTTTTTTTTTTGCTAAGTAAGAAAGAATATATAGAAAACAAAGCTCGGAATATCAAGTACAAATTCAAGGGGCATATTCTAGGCAATAGCATGGGGATCATCTAGAAAAGAAGATAACCATCCTAACAATAAAGGGAACAAAGCTAGCACTAGCTAAGTAAAGTACACAACATAAACTAACATAGCTTTACAACTCTAAGGAACTGAACATTAATAACAGAACAACTACCCTTGGTTCTTGAAGATATCATCAGGAATCCACTATATTTGTTGGAGATCCCTATTTGGAGCCATTCGTTGAAAACCTCTCAAACTTGCCATCTTGTTATGAACTGGAAAGACTATATCATTGAGCACTGCCTTCATGTTCCTACACTTGTTAGCCATTAATCTATCATTCCTTTCTCTCCAAAGGGATTCCCGTATAACATTCACTTGCATAGAATATCCTTCAAAGACTTCCCCTTTAAGGTACAAGCCTAAGATACAATCCCTTGCCACTCATTACTCAAGCATTGGGCCTTACATTTTGCCAACAATTGAACTCACAATCTATTGGTGATTAGACACTAGAAGAAGAGATGGTTGTGATCTTCAATTTTATCTTAACAAAAAGCACAACACTTGTCATTTAAAATACCATAAGCAGTAAGTTTGTCTTGGATAGTCAATCTTAAGCATATGGTCCCATTACATGAAGGTTTCTCTCTATATTTCGTTTTCTCTCTTTAGGTTCTTGGGTTTTTGCTTTATGGAGAAGATGGATGGTGATGATTTTTGTCATGGTGAGTGAGTTGCTGATATTTAGTTGGTCGTGAATGAGGATTTGAGCTTGCCAGATGGTGATGAAGAAGAGAACGATATTTAGCAGTTTGATGATGGTTATTGTATTGATAAACCTAAAGTCGGCCCACTATTGCTGCAAGACGTATTGCTGAAGTTTCAGCTAGACTTGGGGCAGCATTAGCTTTTATTAAAGCAAAAGGGTTGAGCTTAGATTCTGATAAAGGATGGATGGAAGCTCTAAGTGGGAGATCATCATTCAATAAAGGTCTGCTTGGCTCAACTACTTTGTTTTTTTTTTTTTTTTGGCTAAGTAAGAAAGAATATATAGACAAAAAGGATCGAAAGATCAAGTACAAATACAAGGGGCATACCCCAGGCCAAAGAATAAGAATAATCAAGAAAGATAACCACTAAACAAACAAAAGAACCTAGCTAGCACTAGCTAAGAAAAGTACACAACACCAGCTAACTTAGTTTAACAACTATAAGAACTAAACAAATAGAAAAAACAGCTGTCCTTAGTTATTGAAAATATCATCGGCAATCTGCCATATCTGCTGGAGATCCCTATTTGGAGTTGCTTCATGAAAGCCTCGCAAACTAGTCATCCTATTACGAACTTGAAATACTATATCATTGAGCACTACCTTCATGTCCCTACATTTGTTAGCCATTAATCTATCATTCTTTTATTTCCAAATGATATAAACAGTGGTGGATAGCATTAACTTGCATAGAATATTCTTCAAAGCCTTCCCCTTCAAGGTATAAGCCCAAGCTACAATCCCTTGCCACTCATTACTCAAGCTTTGAGCCTTACATTTTGCTAGCAGCTGCACCCACAATCTGTTGGTGATCGAACACTGGAAAAAGAGATGGTTGTGGTCTTCAATTTTATCTCTACAAAACACACAACACATGTCATTTAACATACCATAGGCAGCAAGTTTGTCTTGGGTGGCTAATCTTTCTCGAATAGCAAGCCAAAGGATGAAGCTATACCTAGTAATAGCCTTCTTAAACCAAGCAATTTCAACCCACTCCACTTGAAGACTATGGTTTCTAATACTTTGCCAAGCTGATCTAACTGAAAATTGATGATTTTTTTTTTTGGAATCCATATAGCTTGATCACTATAAGAGCTATTAGGATGCGGAATACAAGACATACACCTCTTGAGCTCCATCAACTCTATGGAATTTGCCACAGGCTAATGCCACTGGTTGTCTCTAATAATAGAGCTGACTTTTGCTTCTTTGCTTCTTTGTCGTATAGCCCCATTGGCAGCCAGTTATCATACCAAAGGGAGACTTGTGAGCCTTCCCCAATTTTGTACTTGATCAAAGGCCTTATGATATCTCTTAGGTGCAGAATTTTCCTCCAAAACCAAGTGCAATCCCAAGGAACCTTAGCCACCTAGAATTGACTTCTAACTAAAAGGTTAGCTCTGACCCATTTCACCAAACAAGAGGTTATAGAAGATTGGCACAAAAACCAAATGTATCTAGCTATATTAGCCTGGTTCCAATCCACCAACTTCTTTATGCCTAGACCACCTTCATCATTTGGCTTAGTAACCTCTTCCCAATTAACCTTAGCTCCAGTATTCTTTAAATTAGGTCCTTCCCAAAGAAAAGCTCTAAAGCATTGATCAATTTTCTTCAAAACTTTCTTTGGTATAATGAAGTGGGCACACTAGTAGCTCTGCATGCTAAATAAAACTGATTTGATGAACTGCAACAGGCCAGCATAAGAGAGGAACTTACCAGTCCAAGACTTGGCCTTGCTCACAATTCTATCAACCAAGTTATTGCAATCTTCAGGTTTCAGCTTAGAAGAAATTAGGGGGACCCCTAAGTACGAAATTGGAAGCACACCTAGCTGGAACTTGAAGAGATTTAACAATTGCTCCCTCTCATGATCATCCAAACCAGTGAGAAATATATTACTCTTGGCACAATTAGGAATAAGACCTGAGAATTCAGAAAATGTATCCAAAGCCTCCTTTAAAACCCTAGCAGAAGCAATCTCACCCTTGCAATAAAGCATCAAGTCATCAGCAAAACAAAGATGGGTTAAGCTAGTTTTCTTGGATCTCCAATGAAACTGAAAATTGGGGTTCCTCTTCACTTGCTGCTGAATAATTTGAGGTAGAACATTCATACAAATTACAAATAAGTAAGGGGATAAAGGATCACATTGCCTTAGGCCTTTAGCTCCAGGAAAGAAGCCCTCCAGGGCACCATTAAGGCTGATTGAGTACATAGGAGAAGAGATGCAGACTTGTATCCAATTCCTTAGCTTTTTCATAAATCCCATAAACTCCAAAACATCCAACACGAATTCCCATCTGATTGAGTCATAAGCCTTCATGAGATCTACCTTCAGAGCACATTTAGCCAATTTGTTGTTCTTATGATAGCCTTTCATAAGTTCTTAAGCAAGTAAAATGTTATCATTAATCTTCCTTCCTTGAATGAAAGTTGATTGGGCTTCATCAATAACTAGAGGGAGCAAACTCTTAATTCTATCCACAATAATCTCAGTAATGCATTTGTACAAAGTATTGCAATAAAAGATAGGTCGATAGTCCTTTAAGGCTGTGGGATTTGGAACTTTGGGGATTAAGGCTACAATGGTAACATTGACTTCCTTTAAGAAACAACCAGAATCAAAGAATGATTTAATGGTAGCAACCACCTCCTTTCCAACTATAGGCCAGGCTTTCTAAAAGAACAAACCATTGAAACCGTCAGGACCAGGGGCCTTGTTTGGATTTAAGTTAAAGAGCACTTGCTTAATCTCATTTTCTGTAACATTCCTGTCTATATTTGCAGCTGCTTCTTCATAAATCACTTTACTAATATATTGCTGAAGTTCTTGTTTCCCTGGATACTTCACATCATTTTCCTTGCCCAATAAGTTCTAGAAGTACTTTACAAATTCCTCTTTGACCTCTTTAGTATCTTCCACGACAGTACAGTCCTCCTTAATGGAGGAGATTTTATTCCTATTTGCTCTATTCCTTATTGATTTGAAGAAAAAATTGATATTCTGATCCCCTTCATTCAGCCATAGAATTTTGCTCTTTTGCTTGGCAAAGCTCTCCTCTTGGTTATTCAAAGCATTAAGTTTGGAAAGGCTCTCTTTCTCCTTGGCCACTAGCCCAGGATCCCCACCATTTGCCTCTAACTATCTTTGAAGATTAAGCAACTCCTCTCTAGCTTCATTAACTTGTAGTGAAATATCATAACATTTCCTCTTCTTTAGCTCCTTCAAACTAGCTTTCACCATCTTCAACTTCTTGCAAACTCAGTACATTGGGTACCCATCAACTATAGTATTCCAAGCTTGTTGCACCATAGGTAAAAACTCCTCATACTCAGCCCAAAAATTAAAAAAACTTAAATGGTTTAGCACCTTCCTTCATATGGAGCCCCAAGCGAACCAAAACAGGGCTATGATCTGAAACCCAAAAGGAAAGAATTCAGCCAAAGAAAATTTGAACTTAGAGTTCCAGCAGCTATTAACAAGAGCTCTGTCAATTTCCCTTCAGATATAATTCTTAGCACATCTATTGTTCCAAGTAAAATGGAAACCTTCGTATCGAAGATCATCTAGCTCAGCCTCCACAAAACACTCATTAAATTCATCCATGAAACTAGGCCAATCAGTGTTTCGCCCCTTCCTCTCAAAAGGAGATCTTATAGCATTAAAATCACCCATGACAAGCCGAGGTTCATTATAGACTAGATTTGCATGTTGCTCAAGATCCCTCCAAAGCTGCCTTCTAAGGGTTATAGTGTGTAAACCATAAGCGAAAGAAATGTAGTAATGGATTTTCTGCTCAATAAGAAAGATCTTACAATGAATTATTTGGTTAGTCATGCTTAGAACATCCAATTTCACAAAATTCGAATTTCTCCCAACCCAAACTCTACCATCCCTATTAGTGTTATAATTATGAATGAAATCCCAATTCTTCATCAGCCTCCGAAAGATTGAATCTCTATTCTGCAACTTGACACTAGCTTTTAAAAAACCAAAACACCAAATGTTGTGCCTCCGAACAAAATCTTTGATTTCTCTATGCTTGGAGAGGTCATTGAGACCTCTCACATTCCAGCAAGCAAACGACATTAATTACTTAGAAAAGGAGGTGCTCCCCTTAAAGCTACTAGCTGAGCTTTGTCTTCTTTTCTTCTCATTCTTCCTTTTATTCTGTTGTTTCTTCCGATCAACGTCATCAACTATCGCTGCCTTGTCTCCTAGAGGATTTGAATCAGGAGTTGCCATCAAATTTGACTGACCATCCCTACTAGTTTCAATGTCTTCAATATCTTCTACGTTGTCCAATTGTTGAAATCTATTGAGAGTTATGACCTCAACAACAGGTTTCATCATCAGATTTTCATGGCTGCTAATTGATCACCTCTGCAAACACCACTTGGAATGGCATATGTTGCCCTCGGAGTAGTAGAAAACATCTCCTCTAATTGCCCAGCACCACTTGGACCAACTAAACTTAGAGTAGTTGTAGTATCTTCATTAATAGTTATCTCCTTCCTTTTGCGCTTAACTTCTGTCCAGCCCTCTTCATTTGCAATCTCTACTATTGAATTCTTTTTAACTTGCCATTCTTGTTTAATCACCTTGTTGCACTTTCTCACTGCATGCCCAAATTCTTTGCAAACTTTACAAATCTTCGGAACCCAATTGTACTCAACAGCTATTTCAACAACACCCCTACCTTCCACCTCCAGATCAAAGGAATCTAGAAGTTGAGATTCAGCATTAACTTCTACACAAATTCTAACAAAGTTTATTCTCTTTAATTCTTCAGTCAAGTTATCAGGATATAGGGGTTTCCCCACTGCACTAGCCACATAACTTAGATCTTTTGCAATCCATAATTCCAAAGGAACATTATAGAAATTAACCCAAATGGGGACTGATTTACAGCTATCCTTACTAAGGTTCATATGGAGTTGTCATTTCTTTAGGCATATAGGATGCCCAACAAAATCCCATGGTCCATTCTCAATGACCCATTCACAACCTATAGCTAATGAAAACTTAAAATAATAAAACCCTTTACCAGTGGTCAACAATATATCAAGCCCATGTTTATCCCATAATTTCTTGGTAATGTTGTTGACTAAATTAAAGGGTAGTTTATTTTGCATAAAGTACCCAACTAGAGTATTTTCCCACAACTCAGCACCTTAGGCAGCCACATTCGAAGGAGGTTTAACTTTAACTCTATCATTTCCCATTTCAGGTTTGAAATATTCAAGATTCACAAAAGAGCCTTTCTTTGACTTTAAAATGGAAACCCACTTACTTGGACCATTGGGACCACTTTGCTTCTCACTAAGTTCGTTGACCGTGCCCCCCCCCCCCTCCCCCATGCTGCCACCATGCTTGGTTGACTACAAATTCTGCAGTGGCAGACTTATCTCTAGCTTTTCCTTCACCCAAGTAAGTATGTTGCACTCTATTTTCCAAACTTAAAGTAGTGGAGACAAGACCTCTCTCCATCCCCTTTGCATGTGCACTCTCTTCACCCATGGAAACATGCTGCACCCTATTTCCCAAACCCAAAGTAGTGGAGACAAGACCCATCCCCATCACCTTCGTATTTGCACTCTCTCCACCAAGTGCGTGAATAGTACCCTTCTTCTTCACAAGCTAAGGTTTGGACACCAAATTTGTAGTTGCTACAAGGGGAGCGATCACCACATTAATTTCCTCCTTTGCTCTAACCTTCTCTGCCTAAATTGTACCCATCTTCTCCACAAGCTGAGGGTTGGACACCAAATTTGCAGCTGCTTCTTGTGGAGTACTCACCACATAAGTTTCTTCTTCCTCCTCAACCTAATCTACCCAGCTTTTGGATGAAGAGTTACTACTTGGAGATTTTTCACCATCTGAGCACAAGAGTGGACCTCCAAAGCTAGCAATAGGAGTATTGAAACAAGCCTTGACATCATGCATCTCTGAAGCCATACTTGACCCAAGCTTTTTACTTAGGGAATTGCATAACTTAGATACCATAGCCTTTAGTCTTTCATTCTCATATTTGTACTCATTTCTTTCCATCTTCAAAAGCTCCAAATCCGAGTTCAACTCAGAGATTCTACGAGCAGCAGCATCTTGAACAATGGCTTGACCTCACCCAACCTCCATTACATAATTATCAATGTGAATCTCTTGTGACCCAGCTCTTAGCTTTAGGAATCTCTCAAGAGAGCCATTAAGAGGGTTATAAATGCCTGCACCATTGCCTAACAGAGGTGAACCATCCTCACCAATTGCAGCAATATCCCCCATCTCTCTAAGATGTTCTCCATCCTCACCCTCCATCTTCTCCAAAGAAATCAGAATAAATTCTAGAAAGAGAAAACGAAATGAATCTTAGAGGGAGAAGCTCTCAACTAACCCCCCAGCTGCACCACACTCATTAATTCCACCTTCAACCTCCATTAATGCCACATGAAACTAGAGGAAGATGAAACAATAATTGCTGACACTCTAGAGAGAAGGGAGAGCTTCTCTCTCTGGACTGAGATGATTTGAATATCTAAAAGACCATTTCAACCAATTGGCTCAACTACACCACAGCCAGATCCTATGCTTAGTGGTACAAAAGGTGAGTCTTCGATATCTTCAAGGAAGTCTTGGGCGGACCAAGTGGAGGAGGAAACAAAAATTGAAGGACCCACTAATCTAGAATCTGCTTTTGAGAAGGCCTCCAATGGCGATTCAAGGCTGAAGAAGGCAAGTGACGTGTACATGCCTAGGTTGGAGAGTGGAAAGGAGTTGGAGCCTAATTTCCAAAAGAAAGTCAACTGTGGGAGTGAATGTTTGGTACAAAAGTTGTCAACAAAAGATGGTACGAAGGCTGATAATGTAACATCTTGTGCAGACCATCAAGAGCAAAGCAAGAATTCAAAATTTGAACCTGTGGGGTGTAATAGTCTAGGTATGTGGGCCTCTCTTTTGAAACCTGAGAAAGGCACCAAGATGAATTTTGAATTTATTAAACCAGAGGTACGGAACAATAGAGTTAAAGTCAATCCTCCAGTTGCAATTGCTGCCATGGTGCTACTTTATGAAAAAGCACTTTGGTAGGGGTATTTCATGGAGAAAAAGCTCCCTTGTGCTTTGCTTGATAATATAGCTAAAAGATTATGGGATAAGGAGGGGTTGTGAAAATGTTGACTAGTGGCAATGGCGTTTATTATTTTAAGTTTAATTCCACAGCTGATTGTGAATGTATTATTGAGAAAGTGCATTGGCATTTTGCTGGCAAGCCTTTTTTTTTTTTTTTGTTTTGGGCTAAGAAAGAATATATAGGAAACAAAGATTGGAAGATCAATTACAAATAAAGGAGCACACCCTAGGCAATAGATGAGGATCATCTAGAAAAGAAGATAGCCATCCTAACAATAAGGGAACAAAGCTAACACTAGCTAAGTAAAGTACACAACATAAGCTAACTTAACTTTACAACTCTAAGGAATTGAACATTAATAACAACACAGCTATCCTTAGTTCTTGAAGATATCATCGAGAATCTGCCATATTTGCTGAAAATCCCTATCTGGGGCCATTCGTTGAAAACCTCTCATACTTTCCATCTTGTTACGAATTTGATGATTTTTTTTTTTTTCCTAGAATCCATAGAGCTTGATCACTGCAAGAGCTATTGGGGCATGGAATACCTGGCATACACCTCTTGAGTTCCAACAAATCTATGAAATTTGCCACAAGCCAATGTCACTGATTGTCCCTAATAATGGCGTTGACTTTTGCTTCTTTACTTAGGCCAGAATCATAGATCACCCTATCCCCTATTCTTTGATGTATAGGCCCCATTGGCAGCCAGTAAGCATACCATAGGAAAACTTGTGAGCCTTCTCCAATTTTGTACTTTATTAAAGGCCTGATGATATCTCTAAGTGTAGAATTTTCCTCCAAGTCCAAGTGCAGTCCCAAGGTACCTTTGCCACCCATAATTGACTTCTAACTAAAAGGTTTTCTCTGATCCACTTCACCCAAAAGGAGGCCATAGAAGATTGGCACAACCGACAAATGTATCTAGCTATTTTAGCATGGTTCCAATCCACCAACTTCTTTAGGCCTAGACCACTTTCATCATTTGGTTTTGTAATCTCTTTCCATTTAACCTTAGCTCTAGTATTCTTTAAATCAGGCCCTCTCTAAAGAAAAGCTTTAAAGCATTGATTAATTTTCTTGAAAACATTCTTTGGCATAATGAAGTGGGCACACCAGTAGCTCTGCAAGCTGAATAAAACTGATTTGATGAACTGCAACCAACCTGCATAAGAGAGGAATTTACCATTCCAAGGCTTGGCCTTGGCCATAATTCTATCAACAAGTTATTGTAATCTTCAAGTTTTAGCTTTGAAGAAATCAGGGGAACCCATAAGTACTGAATTGGAAGAGCACCTGGTTGGAACTTGAAGAGCTTACACAATTACTCCCTCCTATGATCATCCAGACGAGTGAGAAATATATTACTCTTGACAAGTCCTGAGAATTTAGAAAAATTATCTAAAGCATCCTTTAAAATTCTGGCAAAGCCTATACATAGGGGTGCCCCTAACAACCTAAGCCCAAACCTTACCAACAGTAACATCGAAAGAAGGGTGCTTAGTCCAAAAATTAAAAAAAAATTGAAAGGCTTGTTACTAGTCTTGGCTATAGCTTTGACAGTGACAAGGGCTAGACTATGATCAGAAACTCCAAGAGGAAGAAATATAGCTTCTGATTCAGTGAGTTTCTCTAGCCAAAGATCATTAACCATGACTTTTTTCCAATTTGCTGTGGATGATAGTGTTCATATCATGTTTATTTCTCCAAGTGAAAAACTGACCATGATGGTTGATATCAAGAATGCCCATATTCTTGATACAATCATTAAAATCTTGGGGGGATCCTGGGCTTGTGGCCAAGGAGAAAGAGAGTCTTTCCAAACTTAATGCTTTAAATAACCAAGAGGAGAGTTTTGCCGAGCAAAAGAGCAGAATTCTGTGGTTGAATGAAGGAGATCAGAATACCAATATTTTCTTCAAGTTAGTAAGGAATAGAGCAAATAGGAATAAAATCTCCTCCATTACGAAGGAGGATGGTACTATAGTGGAAGATATAAAAGAGGTCAAGGAGGAATTTGTGAAGTATCCAGGAAAGCAAGAACTTCAGCAGTATATTAGTAAAGTGATTTCTGAAGAAGTAGCTGCAAACATGGATAGGAATGTCACAGAAGATGAGATTAAGCAAGTGCTCTTTAACTTAAATCCAAACAAGGCCCCTGGTCCTGATGGTTTTAATGGTTTTTTCTTTATGAAAGCCTGGCCTATAGTTGGAAAGGAGGTGGTTGTAGCCATTAAATCATTCTTTGATTCTGGTTGTTTGCTAAAGGAAGTCAATGCTACCATTGTAGCCTTAATCCCCAAAGTTTCTAATCCCACAACCTTAAAGGACTATTGACCTATTTCTTGCTGCAATACTCTGTACAAATGCATTACTAAGATTATTGCGGATAGAATTAAGAGTTTGTTGCCTCTGGTTATTGATGAAGCCTAGTCAGCTTTCATTCAAGGTAGGAAGATTGACAACATCTTACTTGCTCAGAAACTTACGAGAGGCTATCATAAGAACAACAAGTTGGCTAAATGTCTTGTGAAGGAAGATCTCATGAAGGCCTATGACTCGGTTAGATGGGAATTTGTGTTGGATGTTTTGGAGCTTATGGGATTTTCGGAGAAGCTAAGGAATTGGATACAAGTCTACATTTCCACTCCTATGTACTCAAGCAAAAAATTGGGGTTCCTCTTCACTTGCTGTTGAATAATTTCAGATAGGACATTCATACAAATTACAAATAAGTAAGGAGATAAAGGATCATCTTGCCTCAGGCCTTTAGTTCATCTTTATTTTGGAGATGACAGAAAACTAGCTTAACTCATCTTTATTTTGCTGATGACTTGATGCTTTATTACAAGGGTGAGATTGCTTCTGCTAGGATTTTAAAGGAGGCTTTGGATACATTTTCTGAATTCTCAACTCTTGTTCCAAATTGTGCCAAGAGTAATATATTTCTCACTAGTTTGGATGATCATAGGAGGGAGCAATTGTTAAATCTCTTCATGTTCCAGCCAAGTGTCCAATTCAGTACTTAGGGGTTCCCCTGATTTCTTCTAAGTTGAAACCTGAAGATTGCAATAACTTGGTTGATAGAATTGTGAGCAAGGCCAAGTCTTGGACTGGTAAGTTTCTCTCTTTTGCTAGCCAGTTGCAGCTCATCAAATTAGTTTTATTTAGCATGCAGAGCTACTGGTGTGCCCACTTCATTATGCTAAAGAAAGTTTCGAAGAAAATTGATCAATGCTTTAGAGCTTTTTTTTGGGAAAGGGCATGATTTAAAGAATATTGGAGCTAAGGTTAATTGGGAAGAGGTTACTAAGCCAAATAATGAACGTGGTCTAGGCATAAAGAAGTTGGTGGATTGGAACCAAGCTAATATAGCTAGATATATCTGGTTGTTGTGGCAATCTTCTACAACCTCTTGTTGGGTGAAGTGGCTTAGAGCAAACCTTCTAGTTAGAAGTCAATTCTGGGTGGCTAAGGTTCCTTGGGATTGCAGTTGGACTTGGAGGAAAATTCTACACCTAAGAGATATCATAAGGCCTTTGATCAAGTACAAAATTGGGGATGGCTCACTAGTTTCCCTTTGGTAAACCCCAAGGGTTCTCCTAGATGGCGAAGTGGAACTTCTCCCCACTTGGAGGTCGTGGGATTGATTATTGGGGCCACCCACCCAAGGCATAAGCCTTGCATCTTAAACGAACTACGTGGTTAGCGGGGTATTGCGTGGGCCCGAGATGGTTTACTGGTCGACTACACTGGGGGTTGACCCTGGGCGATAGAGTGATCTAAGATTCTGGGCTAGGCAAAGAAGAAAAAGTCAGTACTATTATTAGAGGCAACCAGTGGCATTGGCCTGTGGCAAATTTCATAGAGTTGATGGAGCTCAAGAGGTGTATGTCATGTATTCTACATCCTAATAGCTCTTGATGTGATCCAGCAATATGGATTCTAGAAAAAAAAAATCACCAATTTTCAGCTAGATCAGCTTGGCAAAGTATTAGAAATCATAGTTCTCAAGTGGAGTGGGCTGAAGTTGCTTGGTTTAACAAGGCTATTCCTAGATATAGCTTCATCCTTTGGCTTGTTATTCGAGAAAAATTAGCAACCCAAGACAAACTTGCTGCCTACGGTACGTTAAACAACATGTGTTGTGTGTTTTGTAGAGATAAAATTGAAGACCACAACCATCTCTTCTTCCTGTGTTCGATCACCAACGGATTGTGGGTGCAACTGCTAGCAAAATGTAAGGCCCAACACTTGAGTAATGAGTAGTATAGGATTGTATCTTGGGCTTGTACCTTGAAGGGGAAGGCTTTGAAGAATATTCTATGCAAGTTAATGCTATCCACCACTGTTTATATCCTTTGTAGAGAAAGCAATGATAGATTAATGGCTAACAAGTGTAGGGACATGAAAGCAATGTTCAATGATATAGTCTTTTAAATTCATAATAGGATGACTAGTTTGAGAGGCTTTCATGGAACAGCACCAAATAGGGATTTACAACAGATGTGGCGGATTCCCGATGATATTTTCAAGAACTAAGGGTAGCTGTTTTTGCTATTTGTTTAGTTCTTATAGTTGTTAGGCTAAGTTAGCTTGTATTGTGTACTTTTCTTAGCTAGTGCTAGCTGGGTTCTTTTGTTTGTTTGGGTGTTTATCTTTCCTGATTATCCTTATCCTTTAGCCTGGGGTATGCCCCTTGTATTTGTACTTGATCTTTCGATATTTTTTGTGTCTATATATTCTTCCTTACTTGCAAAAAAAAAAAAAAAGACTCGGAGAATTATTTCCCTGTAGGGACTCATTTGGTGGTTTAAATTGGTGATTCATGCTTTGAAGTTGCTAAAGGCTCAAAACGTCATTATTTAGCGATCAAGCTTGGCACGTAGCATAGGTCTGCGCACGAGTGACGTGTGGAACAAACAATGCTCGTCAGACCCCAAGTTAGGAATTGGGGCATTTATTTTCACTCTACGTATACTTTAACCATTTTGAGCTTTTATGGTGCTAAATGCCGAAAGGGCATGATTGACTGATCAAACTAGGCATATAGCACCGTCTAGGCATGAGTGACATGTAGAAACAAATTGCAATCTTGAGCCGGACTCCTGGTTTTGGAGTTGGAGGTGGCATTTTGAGCATTTAAGGTACTATAGGCTCGAAACGATGTCATTGAGCTATCAAACTTGGCACATTGCATGGTCTAGGCAAGAGTGATGTGTGAGAATAAATCGCACTTGAGTCCAACTCCCGGTTTGGAAGTTGGAGCCTCTTTTTCAGTCAATGACTTTTTTAGTTGTTAAACTTGGTGTTTTGAGATTTTAGGGTGCTAAATGTCCAAAACGGTCTCATTGAGCAAACAAACTTTGCATGCAGCATGGGTTAGGCACAAGTGACGTGTGAGAACAAACCACGCTTGAGCTAGGGTCTCGGGTTGGCAGTTGGAGCATTTAAGGTACTATACGCTCGAAACGATGTCATTGAGCTATCAAACTTGGCACATTGCATGGTCTAGGCAAGAGTGACGTGTGAGAACAAATCGCACTTGAGTCCAACTCTCGGTTTGGAAGTTGGAGCCTCTTTTTCAGTCAATGATTTTTTTAGTTGTTAAACTTGGTGTTTTGAGATTTTAGGGTGCTAAATGTCCAAAACGGTCTCATTGAGCAAACAAACTTTGCATGCAGCATGGGTTAGGCACAAGTGACGTGTGAGAACAAACCACGCTTGAGCTAGGGTCTCGGGTTGGCAGTTGGAGCATTTTTTTTTTTCACTCTATGCACACCTTAGTTGAAAAACTTGGCATTTTGACCTTTCAATTGCAAGAGGCCTGCAACGGCACCATTGAGTGGTCAGACCAAGCATGAAGCAAAGCCTAGGCACGATTAACGATTTAGAACCTATCGATTACTTGAAGGACTCTCGAATTAGGAGTTGGAGTATTTTGTTACTCTATGCACACTTTAAATTTTTAAACTTGGAGTTTTAAGCTTTTTCATTGCTAAAGAGCTGAAACGGTGACATTAAGCGATCAAACCCAGTCTAGGAACGAGTGACGTCTGGGAACAAACTGTAGTTGAGCTAGACTCTAGGTTTGGGAGTTGGAGCAATTTTTAACTCTTTGCAAACCTTTAGTTTTTAAACTTGGCCTTTTGAGCTTTTATGGTGCTAAAGGTCTGAAACGATATCGTTAAGTGATAAAACTTGGCACGGAACATGGCATATGCACGAGTGTCGTGTGGCAACCAACCATTACTGAGTTGAAATCTTGATGTGGGTGTAAGAATATTTTTAGTCTTTATGCACACTTTTAGTTGTTAAACTTGGCGTTTTGAGCTTTTAAGTTGCTAAAGGGTCAAAACAGCGTCGTTAAGCAATCAAACCTGGCATGTAGCACGGTTTTGGTAGGACCAACATGTGGGAACCTATCGCATGCGAATCAGACTCCTAATTCGGTGCTTGGTGTTTTGTGCTTTTAAGTTGGTAAAACATAGAATAATGCCGTTGGGTGATCAAACTCGTACATATAGAGTCTAGGCATGTGTGATGTGTGGTAAACAACCATATGCGAGTTGGTTCCTTTCACTTTATGCCCTCGTTTAGTTTCTTTTTTGAAAGGTAAGATATAAATAAAAGAAACTAAAGTTTTTATGATGCGAACCTCAACCAACACACATTGAGACCTAACAACAATATCGGAATACTTGCCCAAGAAAGCTAAAAGTCAAATTTTGAGAGAAACCCCGACCCAACACTTATAACTGAAATGCGAACTAAAGGTATAGAGTAACTAACCCCGACCCAATAATTATATGGAATCATGAACTGAAAGTATAAAATTTGAACGCTACAAGGAAGAACCCTTTATAAGTTCACAAGCTCTTTGAAGAATCAATAGAAGAAACAACACACATGTATTTTTTTTTTTTTTTTTATCTCAATTCAATGTTTCCTTCATTACAAAGAGTGCATGCTATTTATAGGACATGATTGAGGAAAAAGGACTTACAAATCAGCCCCTAATTGATGAGCAATCAGCTAATCAATTTAGCTAAGTTAAAAGTTTACTCAAAAGACTACAAATCAACTAATCAATTAGCCAAGTCAAAAGACTACTCAAAAGACTACATATTTGCCCCTGATTGATGGGCAATCAACATCAATTTAGCTTAGTCAAAAGATTACGCAAAAGATTACAAATCAACCCCTAATGGATGGGTAATCAACCAATCAATTAGCCAAGTCAAAAGAGTACTAATCAGCCCTATCAATAGTTTAAATTAGATTTATTATGCCTTCATCTTCCTTTGGGCCAAGCTTGGAATGCCTCATTTTAGAAGCAGGCCAAATCTCATCAATCAACCCATTAATTGCTTCGTTGATCTTCTTGAATCTTGTTCTTGTAATAGTTCTAATTGGAACATATAATGGATTCTTTAATGATGCTTGTTAATTCTCATCATTTTCCCTTTCTTCAAAAGGATTCGTCCTCGAATCGTCACCTACATCAAAAAGAAAAAGATTAAAAACATTAAATACAGCACTAATGTTATACTCACCTGGAAGATCCAACTCGTAGGCATTATCATTGAGCCGCTCAAGGACTTGAAATGGACCATCCCCTCTAGGACTAAGTTTGGACCGTCTACGATCTGGAAATCTTTCCTTTCTCATATACACCCAAACCCAATCACCCGATTCAAAGATGACTTGTCTACAGGCCTTGTAGGCTTTGGCTGCATATTGCTTATTTTTCTTCTCTATGTGTTGCCATACACTTTTATGGAGTTTCCTTACCACCCCAACCTTCTTTTAACCATCTAAACTAGTCCTTTCATTAATTGGGAAAGGCAACAAATCCAAAGAAGTAGATTTATTCTATAGTTGATAAGTACCAATACGCAATGGGGGGTTGATACTACTTTCTATGAGAGAATGTGCCCATACTCCACCATTAGAATTTCATACTTTCAAATTTTTCTTAATTTCAAACTTCCAAATCTTTCCAACTTCCAAAACTTTCTAAATTCATAACTTTTCTCAAATTAACTCTTTCTTTAAAAGGAAGCTTTCCTAATTTAGAACTTTTCTAATTTGAAACTTAAAAGGAAATTTTCTTAATTCAAAACTTTCCTAATTTTGAGTTAGTGGATTAAAACCATAAACAATCTCAAATGGTGAAAAATTAGTAGTAGAATGAACACTATGATTATATGCAAACTCAATAAATGGAAAACAATCCTTCCAATTTTTCAAGTTCTTTTAAATTATGATACGCAACAAAGTAGATAAAGTTCTATTCACTACCTCCACTTGTCCATCTGTTTGGGAGTGACAAGTAGTCGAAAACAAAAATTTAATTCCCAACTTTCCCCAAAAGACTTTTCAAAAATAGTTAAGTAACTTAACATCACGATCAAACACAATACTCTTAGGAACACCATGGATTGTTCTATCTCTTGAAAAAAGAAATTAGCAATGTAAGTTGCATCATCGGTTTTATGACAAAAGATGAAATGTGCTATTTTAGAAAACCTATCAACAACCACAAAAATTGAATCCCTTTATTTTCTCAACCTAGGCAAGCCTAAAACAAAGTCCATAGAAATATCTATCCCAGGTGCAGTAGGTACAGGTAAAGGAGTTTATAATTCATGTGGTAAGACTGTAGATTTGGCCTGCCTACGTGTAATGCATCTACTATATATTTTTTCCACATCATGTTTCATCTTTGGCCCAAAAAAAAAAAATCTTCATGCAACAAGTCTAACGTCTTCCTTACACCAAAATGACCCATTAAACCATCTCCATGTGCCTCACGCACAAGCAACTCTCGCATAGAACTGCTATGCACACAAAGTCTATTCTCCCTAAACAAATACCCATTTAGTCTATAGAACTTACCAAACGCTGCCTTTTCAAACACTCCATACACACTAGCAAAGTAATCATCCTTAGCATAACTTTGTATTTAAAGTAGAGACAATGCTATACCTTCTTGATAATGCATCAGCCATAATGTTTTCCTTACATTGTTTGTATTTGATAACGTAAAGGAAGGTCTCAATGAATTCCATCCACTTGGCATGCCTTCTATCCAACTTACCTTGTCCTTTCAAGTGCTACAAGGACTCATGGTCAATATGTATTATAAATTCTTTTGGCCCAAGGTAATGGTTCCAAGTCTCCAATGCTCACACCAATGCATAAAGCTCCTTGTCAAATGTCGGGTAGTTTAAAGCTGCCCAATTTAGCTTTTCACTGAAATAGGCTATTGGCCACTTCTCCTACATCAAAACAGCTCCAATACTTATTACTGAGGCGTCACACTCAATTTCAAAAATTTTAGAAAAATCAGGTAATGCTAATAAAGTAGCACCACACAACCTTTCTTTAATCTCATGAAATGCACGATCTTTCTCACTACCCCATTTAAAACCCACATATTTTTTTTAACAATATTAGTGAGTGGTGTGGCTAGTGTACTGAAATATTTGACGAATCGCCGATAAAAACTAGCCAAACCATGAAAACTTCTTAGCTCTGTGATTGACTTAGGTGTGGGCCATTCCTTGACAGCCTTTACCATTTCCGCATCTACCTCAATTCATTTCGTGCTAACAACATAACCAAGAAACACAACTTTATCCTTGGAAAAAGAACATTTCTTGAAATTGGCATATAGTTTTTCTTTTCTCAAACATCAAGCACACAATGCAAATGATCAGTATGTTCATCCAAGCTGTTGCTATACACCAAAATGTCATCAAAATAGACCACAACAAATCTTCCTATAAATGCACGCAATGAATGATTCATTAACCTCATGAATGTACTTGGTGCATTAGTTAGACCAAAAGGCATAACCAATCACTCATACAATCCATATCTAGTTTTAAAGGCAGCTTTTCATTCGTCACTCTCTTTTATACTAGTTTGATGATACTCACTTTTCAAATCATTTTTTGTGAAAATACATGACCCATGCAACTCATCCAACAGATCGTCTAGCCTAAGAATATGATGTCTATACTTTATCGTAATGTTGTTGATAGCCCTGCAATCAACACACATTCTCCAAATTCCATCCTTCTTGGGTGTGTCCTTTGGCCAACAAGTCCTCCACTTGCCTTTGAAGTTCCTTTGTCTCCTCTAGATTACCCCTATAAGCTGGTCAGATAGGAATTGTCGCACTTGACACAAAATCAATTTAATGCTCTATTCCCCTAATAGATGGCAACCCACTACGTACATCAGTAGGAAACACAACCTCATATTCTTGCAACAAAGAGACAACAACACTAGGCAAAGATTCGTCAAGTTCATTAGTATTAAAACATGCCTCTTTGTATAATAGTACAAATATAGGCTAGTTTGTATAAAAAGCACTCTTGACATTACTCGCCTTAGCATAAAAACTCACTTGTTTTTTGTTTCTCTCATTTTTTTCACACTCTCTTTTCTTTTCACTCTTTTTTTTCTGTTCACTCCCTTTTCATGCTCTCTTTTCTTTTCACTCTTCTTTTTCTGTTCACTCCCTTTTATCTTTTCATTCTCTTTTTCATCATTTTTTTTTTGAATTTTCTGTCTCACAATTTTTTTTCAACTCATTTTCTTTTTTCAATTTCATTTGATCTTCATACACTTGTCTTGGAGTTAATGGGACAAGAGTAATGATTTTGTTGCCTTTTACAAATGAATGCCTATCTGTGAACCTATCATGAGCGACCTTCCTATCAAATTGCCACGTCTTGCCTAATAATATGTGACCCGCTTGCATTGGAACAACATTACAAAGTACTTCATCCATATACTTTCCAATTGAAAAAGAAACTAACACTTGTTTATTCACCTTAACCTTCCCACAATCATTCAACCATTGCAATTTATACGGTCTAGGGTGTTTCAAGGTAGATAAATTCAATTTTTCAACTAGGGTAGTGCTAGCCACATTAGTATAACTTCCCCCCCTTAATGATCATACTACATACCTTGTTGTTGATATGGCACCTAATGTGAAAAATGTTTTCCCTTTGTTGTTCCATGTCACTTCTTTGACTTGGGCACTTAAAGCACGCCTAGCCACAAGTGACTCGCTCTCCACCGGATACTCCACATCATCGTCACAAGTGTCCGCAAGCGATGGCATGTGGTCATCACTGCTATTGCTTTCGGTTTTCACTTTTCCATCAACACATGCA
>CM065397.1:29197500-29205000 GCA_033060915.1 Euryodendron excelsum
ATTTAAACCAATACCGACGACAAGAAAAATATTATAGAATCAATGAATCAAAGGAAAAGGACATAAGTCAGATTTTTTTTTTTTTAGAACGAAAAGTACAAAAGTCACAATTCAAGAACAAATAACTTTAACAAGTGTGGTGAATGATAGTATTTGTTGCCTCACTATCACTTTATTTTTTTGAAGTCTCTTTTCTTTTCTTTCTATTTTTTTTTTCTTTTGAACTTAGTGTATTACACAAGGCAAGACCAAGGAGTAATGAACAATAATGGAACACGATGGATAATAGCAAGAAACAAAAGATAAAAGGACAGTAAACTTGAATTTTTTTTTTTTTTGGAACTTGGTGTACAACACAAGGCAAGAACAAAGAGTAATGAACACAAATGGAATACGATAGATGATAGCAAGAAACAAGACATAAAAGGATAGAAAACCTGATTTTAGAACTTGGCTTTGATACCAAATGATGCGAACCTCAATCAACACGCGTTGAGACCCAACAACAATATCGGAATTACTTGCCCAAGAAAGCTAAAACTCAGATTTTGAGACAAAACCCCGACCCAATGATTATATGGAATCACAAACCGAAGGTATAAAATTTGAACGCC
This sequence comes from Euryodendron excelsum, assembly GCA_033060915.1. Lineage (NCBI taxonomy): Eukaryota > Viridiplantae > Streptophyta > Magnoliopsida > Ericales > Pentaphylacaceae > Euryodendron > Euryodendron excelsum. The sequence goes on from CM065397.1 coordinate 29,198,115, forward strand.
ACAAGGAAGAATCCTTGATAAGTTCACAAGTTCTTTGAAGAACCGATAGATGAAACAACACACATATGTATTTGATCTCAATTCAATGTCCCCTTCATTACAAAGAGTGCATGCTATTTATAGAACATGCTTGAGAAAAGAGGACTACAAATCAGCCCCTAATTGATGGCAATCAGCCAATCAATTAGCTAACTCAAAAGACTACAAATTATCCAATCAATTTAATCAAGTCAAAAGATCAATCAAAAGACTACAAATCAACCTCTAATTGATGGCAATCAACCAATCAATTAGTCAAGTCAAAAGATTACTCAAAAAGACTACAAATCAACCCTTAATTGATGGCAATCAACTAATTAATTAGCCAACTCAAAAGAGGACTAATCAGCCCCATCAATAGCTTGAATTAGAGTTATTATGCCTCCATCTTCTATTGGGCCAAGCTTGGAATGCCCCACTTTAGAATTAGCCCAAATCTCATAAATCAGCCCATTAAATGCTTCTTTGATCTTCTTGGATCTTGCTCTTGTAATTGGCCCAATTGGAACTTGTAATGGATCCTTTAGTGGTGCTTGTTGATTCTCATCAGAGAGTGAACAAAACTTGGTTTTACTACTCAAATTTGATCCAAGAGAGAACCAATCCATCATACACGTGCAAGAGAGGTCCCAATCAGATATGGTCGTATTTCACTAAGTCATATACGTCCAAGTGGGCTCATATACGTCCAAATGGACTCACAATCTAATGTGGCTTAATTGACTAGCAATAAATCAGATGGAGATTCGAATTTGAATTTTGAATTTGAATTTTTTTGAATTTCCTTGATTTGGTTTGGTTTTGAAAATGATTAGATTTATATTAATTTGGATCAGATTTGGAATGTGAGCAGATTTTGAAAAATACCAGATTTGGAAGATTGTATTGGCTAGGAAGTAATTAGGGAAATTTTCAAAGATTAGAATATTCTAGAGATCTTATCATGTAAGCCTATAAAAAGGCTCTTGGTTGTCAAATTCGAAATTAATGAATATTTTGTGAGTTTTCTATATTCTTCTCGAGTTTCTTGAAGAACTAATCCGAACTTATCAAGGGATTTCTTGTGGCGTTCAAACAAGACTTATCAAACGGATCATCCATTCCCGTTTGTGGCGTCTTCCCCATACCAAGGTTCTTGCTTTGCTAAGCAACGAGTCGTGGTTTCCTTCAAGCTTGTAAGTTCTTTGGTCCTGTTTTCCAGATTTGGTGTCGGGTTTCGTCACATTGTTGGCGAGGCTCGTATCACATGGTAGCTTCTTTATCCTCCTCCACGTTAGCCTGAATCATGGTGATCTCCAACTCCTTGTAGTAGTCATCCACGCTCATATAGCCTTGAGTAAGACTATGTAATTTTTGATATAAGTCCCTATAGTAGTGACTAGGGACAGACTGCCTCCTCATTATGGCTTTCATTTCCTCCCATGTCTCAATAGACCTCTCACGGTTTCTCTTTCTGTTCATCACAAGTTGATCCCACCATATAATAACATAGTTAGTAAACTCAATGACAGCGAGTTTTACCTTTTTCTCCTCGGAGTAGTTATGGCATTCAAAAATCAACTCCACCTTCTTCTCCCATTCCAAGTATGCTTCAGGATCGTATTTTTCCTAGAACGATGGTATCTTCATTTTGATGTTTCCTAGGATTTTGTCAATTCCATTTTTCCATCTCGGATCTCTGCGAAAAACTCTATCACTCCTTTCACCCCTTGGTATGAACCTGCTCTCATCGTTTAAAGAAGCTTGATCCTCTTCATTCTTGAACTCATCCTCGTGGTCGCCATCAACACCATCCACGGGCGCACGCCTTTCTTGCCTCCTTACATTAGGGGACTCTTTGGGGACACCCCATGCACCAAGTAACAATAACAACATCTTACCGATCCTTCCGATCTCAAATAGTATTAAATACCACATTCATGCGTTTGAATTGTTGTTGCATAGCCTACAACACGAAGAACGACTCCTCTTGTCCTTCTTTCGGTGATGTGTCCTACTTGGAAGACATTTTTTTTTTAAGTTATAGAGAAATATTAGAATCAATCCCTCACAACACTCCCTCACGTGTTTGCACTCAAAATATGTCACTAACTGTCATGTTTCACTCTAAAATTGACTTTTTCCCTATATTAGTCTCACACGCTCTTGCCTTTTTCTACTCCTAACTTTTCTCTTTTCAGTTCTTCATTAAACTAATAAACTTGCTTAAAAAATTCAACTTATAGTATTTAAACTAATACTGATGGCAAGAAAAATATTATAGAAACAATGAATCAAAGGAAAAGGACAGAAGTCAGATTTTTTTTTAGAGAACTGAAACTACAAAAGTCAGGATTCAAGAATAAATAATTTTAATAAGTGTGATGAATGATAGTATTTGTTGCCTCAGTATCACCTTTTTTTAGTTTTTTTTGAAGTCTTTTTCTTTTTTTTTTTTTTTTTAAACTTGGTGTACGACACAAGGCAAGAACAAGGAGCACAAATGGAACCCGATGGATGATAGCAAGAAACAAAAGATAAAAGGATAGTAAACCTGATTTTAGAACTTGGCTCTGATACCAAATGATGCGAACCTCGACCACTAAGCATTGAGACTAAACAATAACATTGGAATACTTGCCCAAGAAAGTTAAAAGTTAGATTTTGAGAGAAATCTCGACCCAACACTTATAACTGAAATGTCAATCGAAGGTATAGAGTAACTAACGCCGACTCAATGATTATATGAAATCACGTACCAAAGGTATAAAATTTGAAAGCCACAAGAAAGAATCTTTGATAAGTTCACAAGCTCTTCGAAGAACCAATAGAAGAATCAACAAACGTTTTTTTTTTTTTTTTATCTCAATTCAATGTCTCCTTCATTACAAAGAGTGCATGCTATTTATAGAATATGGTTGAGAAAAAAATACTACAAATCAGTCCCTAATTGATGGGCAATCAGCTAATCAATTTAGCTAAGTCAAAAGATTACTCAAAAAACTACAAATCAGCCAATCAATTTCCCAAGTCAAAAGACTACTTAAAAGACTATAAATTAGCCTTTAATTTATAGGCAATCAAACCAAGCAATTTAGCTAAGTCAAAAGATTACTTACAAGACTACAAATCAACCCCTAATTGATGGGCAATCAACCAATCAATTATCCAAATCAAAAGAGCAGTAATTAGCCCCATCAATAGCTTGAATTAGATTTATTATGCCTTCATCTTTCTTTGGGTCAAGCTTGGAATGCCCCATTTTAGAATCAGCCCAAATCTCATCAATAAATCCATTAATTGCTTCTTTGATCTTCTTGGATCTTGCTTTTGTAATATGCTCAATTGAAACATATAATGGATCCGTTAATGGTGCTTGTTGATTCTCATCATTTTACATATCAAAAAAGAAACCAAAGATTTACAAGTCTAGACGGGGCATACCCTAGGATTATGAAAACAAAGAATGGGGGTTAGACACCCTCCTATAAAACTAAAAGGTCCCTAACCATACCTTAGGAGTATTGTCAAACTAGAAAGATTTGTACACTACGTATCCAAAGTTACCCAGACATACAGCAAACAATAGAAACACTATATTTAAATATAAAAAATATGATCAGGTAGTTTCCATTGGACTTTCGAGCGCAAGTTCTCCATTGTTTTGGCAAGACCCTTTTTTTTTTTTTTTAAACTAAGTAAGAAAGAATATATAGACAAAAAAGATTGAAAAATCAAGTACAAATACAAGGGGCATACCCCAGGCCAAAGGATAAGGATAATCAAGAAAGATAATCACTAAACAAACAAAAGAACCCAGCTAGCACTAGCTAAGAAAAGTACACAACAAAAACTAACTTTGCTTAACAACTATAAGAACTAAACAAATAGCAAAAACGGCTGCCCTTGGTTCTTGAAAATATCATCGGGAATCTGCCATATCTACTGGAGATCCCTATTTGGAGTCGTTCCATGAAAGCCTCGCAAACTAGCCATCCTATTACGAACTTGAAATACTATATCATTGAGCACTGCCTTCATGTCCCTACACTTGTTAGCCATTAATCTGTCATTCCTTTCTTTCCAAATGATATAAACAGTGGTGGATAGTATTAACTTGCATAGAATATTCTTCAAAGCCTTCCCCTTCAAGGTACAAGCCCAAGTACAATCCCTTGCCACTCATTACTCAAGCATTGCGCCTTATATTTTGCTAGCAGCTGCACCCACAATCTGTTGGTGATCGAACACTGGAAGAAGAGATGGTTGTGGTCTTTAATTTTATCTCTACAAAACACACAACTCATGTCATTTAACATACCATAGGCAGAAAGTTTGTCTTGGGTGGCTAATCTTTCTCGAATAGTAAGCCAAAGGATGAAGCTATATCTAGGAATAGCCTTCTTAAACCAAGCAACTTCAGCCCACTCTACTTAAGGACTATGGTTTCTAATACTTTGCCAAGCTGATCTAACTGAAAATTGGTGATTTTTTTTTTGGAATCCATATAGCTTGATCACTATAAGAGCTATTAGAATGCGGAATATAAGACATACACCTCTTGGGCTCCATCAACTCTATGGAATTTGCCACTGGTTGTCTCTAATAGAGCTAACTTTTGCTTCTTTGCCTAGCCCAGAATCATAGATCACTCTATCCCCCATTCTTTGATGTATAGGCCCCATTGGTAGCCAGTTATCATACTAAAGGGAAACCTGTGAGCCTTCCCCAATTTTGTACTTGATCAAAGGCCTTATGATATCTCTTAAGTGTAGAATTTTCCCCCAAACAGCTAGTAAGTCTTCCTCGCACCAAACTTTTAATTTTATTAAGCACAATCACCACTTCCCAAAAAGATTTGTCAACAATTATTTTGTTTCTCTCAGTCCATGTAACATATACTGCTGCAGTAAGGCAAAGACGATAAATGAGCTTCTTCAAGGCCTTTCCTTTGAATTGCACCATTGCCTAATCCACAATATTGGCCCAACTGTACACTTGACAATTAATCCCACATAATTTAAGGAGCGATACCCAAATTTTATTGGTAAAGGATTATTGAAAAAAATGGTTATGATCTTCCGCTTCTATAGAAAACACAACTTGCATTTTGCATAATCCCATAGGCCACAAGTTTGTCTTAAGTAGCTAATCGTTCTTCAATCGCAAGCCATAACAGGAAGCTATGTCGAGGGATCTCTTTTGAAAACCAACCTGATTTCTGTTTTTACCTAAACCCCCAAGAACTCTAATCACATCCCAAGTTGATTGAATACTGAAGCCCCCCTTTCGATCTGACAGCCAAAACAATATCATGCTCTCTATTAGGTATAGGGAAAAGACCTGCAGGCATGTTCTTTAATTGCATTTGAATTTGCTGCAGGCCAGTGCCATAAATTCCCATCAATAATACGACTAACAGTAGTGTCATGCCCCAATCATGAATCATATATGACCTTACCTCCCATGCAAAAATGAATAGAGCCTTTCATCATCCAGAAATCAAACCACAAACATATGGACTTACCATTACCAAACTTATAGTTGATCAAAGGCCTAGCAATCTCTTGTAGCCTTGTTCAATTTTTTTTTTTTTTTTTTTGTGGTAAGAGTAGATTTTATAAAAGGATAAACAAAATAGACAACTCACAAGGGGCATACCCCAGCCAAAACATCAATTGATGAACAAGAAAAGACCACCAACATTATGGACAAAAATTGAAATAAACAAAACTCATCATCTGAAAATCTGATCTCGTAGCCTCCAAATCAGTTGAAAATATCTATTCTCTTAAGACACAACAAAACCATGACAGGTTACTAACTTTGATCTAACCGTATTTTGAATTTTCTTGGTGATTGTCAAAACATCTCTATAAGTATTTTCAAACTTCCTATTATTCCTTTCCTTCTAGATGACATAAGTTGCAGCCAATAAGCATAGCTTACAGGCTATCGCCTTCACAGATTTGCCTCTGAATTGTACCTGTGCCCATCTAATCACATCAAACAAATCTAAAACAGGGCATTGCACCCCACAACTACCCATAAGAATAGACCATAACCTAGTGGAGAAGGAGCACTGGAAAAAAAGGTGAGAATGATTCTTCACTGGTTTACGACAAAACGCACAGCTTATGTGCTGAATACAGCAATACCGGACAAGTATATCATGGGTAGCAAGCCTTCCTCTGATAGCTAGCCATAAAATAAAGTTGTGCCTAGGAATACTACCACTAAACCAAACTAGTTGCCACCATTCTACTTTGTCATACTAATTCCTTACAATTTCCCAAGCGGATCTCACTGATTCCTTACCAAAACTGAATCATTGATTAATGAGAATCAACAAACACCATTAAAGGATCCATTACATGTTCCAATTGGACCTATTACAAGAGCAAGATCCAAGAAACTCAAAGAAGCAATTAATGGGCTGATTTATGAGATTTTGACTGATTTTAAAATGGGGCATTCCAAGCTTGGCCCAAAAGAAGATGAAGGCATAATAAATCTAATTCAAATTATTGATGTGGCTGATTAGTCCTCTTTTGACTTGGCTAATTGATTGTTTGATTGCCATTAATTAGGGGTTGATTTGTAGTCCTTTGAATAATATTTTGACTTGGCTAATTGATTGGTTGATTGCCATCAATTAGGGGTTGATTTTTAGTCTTTTGAGTAATCTTTTGACTTGTTTAAATTGATTGGATGATTTGTAGTCTTTTGATTTAACTAATTGATTGGCTAATTGTCCATCAATTAGGGGCTGATTTGTAGTCCCTTTTTCTCAACCATGTTCTATAAATAGCATGCACTCTTTGTAATGAAGGGGACATTGAATTGAGATTAAATACACGTGTGTTGT
>CM065397.1:29212500-29222500 GCA_033060915.1 Euryodendron excelsum
CTTGATCAGTACAAGAACTATTAGGAAGTGGAATACATGACATACACCTCTTGAGCTCCATCAGCTCTATGGAGTTTGCCATAGGCCAATGCCACTGGTTGTCTCTAATAATAGTGCTAACTTTTGCTTCTTTACCTAGCCCAGAATCATAGATCACCCTATACCCCATTCTTTGATGTATAGGCCCCATTGGCAGCCAGTTATCATACCAAAGGGAAACTTGTGAGTCTTCCCCAGTTTTGTACTTGATCAAAGGCCCAATGATATCTCTTAGGTGCAGAATTTTTCTCCAAGTCTAAGTGCAATTCCAAGGAACCTTAGCCCCCCAGAATTGACTTCTAACTAGGAGGTTAGCTCTGACCCACTTTACCCAACTAGAGGTTGTAGAAGATTGGCACAACAACCAGATGTATCTAGTTATATTAGCTTGGTTCCAATCAACCAACTTCTTTATGCCTAGACCACCTTCATCATTTAGTTTAGTAACCTCGTCCCAATTAACCTTAGCTCCAGTATTCTTTAAACCAAGCCCTTTCTAAAGAAAAGCTTTGAAGCATTGATCAATTTTCTTCAAAACTTTCTTTGGCATAATGAAATGGGCACACCAGTAGCTTTACATACTAAATAAAACTGATTTGATGAGCTGCAACTTGCCAGCATAAGAGAGGAACTTACCAGTTCAAGACTTGGCCTTACTAACAATTCTATCAACCAAATTATTGCAATCTTCAAGTTTCAGCTTAGAAGAAATTAGGGGAAACCCTAAGTATTGAATTGGAAGCGCACCTGGCTAGAACTTGAAGAGATTTAACAATTTTTCTCTCCCTTGATCATCCAAACCAGTGAGAAATATATTACTCTTAGCACAATTTGGAACAAGACTTGAGAATTCAGAAAATATATCCAAGGCCTCCTTTAAAATCCTAGTAGAAGCAATCTCACCCTTGCAATAAAGCATCAATTCATCAGCAAAACAAAGGTGAGTTAAGCTAGTTTTCTTGCATCTCCTATGAAACTGAAAATTGGGGTTCCACTTTACTCGTTGCTGAATAATTTAAGATAGGACATTCATACAAATTACAAATAAGTAAGGGAATAAAAGATCACCTTGCCTTAGTCCTTTAGCTCCAGGAAAGAAACCCTCCAAGGCACCATTAAGGCTGATTGAGTACATAGGAGTAGAGATGCAGACTTCTATCCAATTCCTTAGCTTCTCTGGAAATCCCATAAGCTCCAACACATCCAACACGAATTCCCATCTAACTGAGTCATAGGCCTTCATAAGATCTACCTTCACAGCACATTTAGCCAACTTGGTGTTCTTATGATAGCCTCTCATAAGTTCTTGGGCAAGTAAGATGTTATCACTAATCTTCCTTCCTTGAATAAAAGCTGATTGGGCTTCATCAATAACTAGAGGCAGCAAACTCTTAATTCTATCTGCAATAATCTTAGTAATGCATTTGTACAGAGTATTACAACAAGAGATAGGTCGAAAGTCCTTTAAGGTTGTGGGATTAGGAACTTTGGGGATTAAGGTTACAATGGTAGCATTGACTTCCTTTAGCAAACAACCAGAATCAAAGAATGATTAAATGGCAGCAACCACCTCCTTTCCAACTATAGGCCAAGCTTTCTTAAAGAAAAGACTATTAAAACCATCAGGACTAGGGGCCTTGTTTGGATTTAAGTTAAAGAGCACTTACTTAATCTCATCTTCCGTGACATTCCTATCCATATTTGCAGCAGCTTCTACAGAGATCACTTTACTAATATATTGCTGAAGTTCTTATTTCATTGGATACTTCACATCATTTTCCTTGCCCAACAAGTTCTGGAAGTACTTTACAAATTCCTCTTTGACCTCTTTAATATCTTCCACTACAATACCGTCTTCCTTCTTTATGGACGAGATTTTATTCCTATTAGCTCTATTCCTTACTGACTTGAAGAAAAAATTGGTGTTTTGATCCCCTTCATTCAGCCACAGAATTTTGCTCTTTTGCTTGGCAAAGCTCTCCTCTTGGTTATTCAAAGCATTAAGTTTGGAAAGACTCTCTTTCTCCTCGGCCACAAGCCCAGGATCCCCACCATTTGCCTCTAACTGTCTTTGAAGATTAAGCAACTCCTCTCTAGCTTCATTAACTCGCAACGAAATATCATAACATTTCTTCTTATTTAGCACCTTTCAAACTAGATTTCACCGGTACATTGGGTACCCATCAACAACAGTATTCCAAGCTTGCTACACCGTAGGCAAAAACTCCTCATACTCAGCCCAAAAATTAAAGAACTTAAATGGTTTAGTACTTTCCTTCATATGGAGCCCCAACTGAACCAAAATAGGGCTATGATCTGAAACCCCAAAAGGAAAGAATTCTAACGAAGAAAATCTGAATTTAGAGTTTTAGTAGCTGTTAACAAGAGCTCTATCAATTTTCCTTAGGATATAATTCTTAGCACATCCATTGTTCCAAGTAAAATGGATACTCCCATAACGAAGATCATCTAGCTCAACCTCCACAAGACACTCATTAAATTCGTCCATGAAATCAGGCCAATCAGTGCTTCCCCCCCTTCTCTCAAAAGGAGATCTTATAGCATTAAAATCACCCATGATAAGCCAAGGTTCAGTATAGACTAGATTTGCATGTTGCTCAAGATCCCTCCAAAGCTACCTTCTAAGTGTTACAGTGTGTAAACCATAAGTGAAAGAAATGTAGCAATGGATCTTCTGCTCAATAAGAAAGATCTTACAATGAATAATTTGGTTAGTCATGCTTAGAACATCCAATTTCACAAAATTCAAATTCCACCCAACCCAAATTCTACCATCCCCATTAGTGATATAATTATGGATGAAATCCCAATTCTTCATCAACCCACGACAGATTGAATCCCTATTCTCCAACTTGACTCTAGTTTCTACAAAACCAAAACACCAAATGTTGTGGCTCCTAACAAAATCTTTGATTTCTCTCTGCTTGGAGAGGTCATTGAGACCTCTCACATTCCAACACGCAAACGACATAAATTACTTAGAAAAGAGGTGGCTCCCCTTAGAGCTACTAGCTTAGCTCTATCTTCTTTTCTTCTCATTCTTCCTCTTATTCTTTTGTATCTTTCGATCAACTTCATCCACTATCGTTGCCTTGTCTCTTAGACGATTTGCAACAGGAGTTGCCATCAAATTTGACTGACCATCCCCACTAGTTTCCATGTCTTCAATATCTTCCATCTTGTCCAATTGTTGAAATCTATTGAGAGTTATGACCTCAACAACAGGTTTCATCATCAGATTGGCTGGTTGCATGGCGACTAATTGATCGCCTCTACAAGCACCACTTGGAATGGCATTTGTTGCTCTTGAAGTAGTAGAAAGCATCTCCTCTAATTGCCCAACACCACTTGGACCAGCTAACCTTGGAGCACTTGTAGTATCCTCATCAATAGTAATCTCCTTCCCTTTGCGCTTAACTTCTGTCCAGTCCTCTTCATTTGCAATCTCTACTATTGAATTCTTTTTAACTTGCCATTCTTGTTTAATCACCTTTTTGCACTTGTTCACTACATGGCCAAATTCTTTGGAAACTTCACAAATCTTGGGAACCCAATTGTACTCAACAGCTATTTCAACAACACCTCTACCTTCCACCTCTAGATCAAAGGAATTTGAAGTTTAGATTTAGCATTAACTTCCACACAAATTCTAGCAAAGTTTATTCTCTTTAACTCTTCAATCAAGTTATCCAGATATAGGGGTTTCCCCACTGCACTTGTCACATAACTTAGGCATTTTGCTGTCCACAATTCCAAAGGAACATTATAGAAATTAACCCAAATGGGGATTGATTTACAACTATCCTTACTAAGGTTTATGTTGAGTTGCCATTATAGTTGAAGAAACCTTGAAATAATAGAACCCATTATCAGTGGTCAACAATTTGTCAAACCCATGTTTATCCCATAATTTCTTGGCAATGTTGTTGACTAAATTAAAAGGTAGTTTATTTTGCATAAGTACCCAACTAGAGTATTTTCCCACAACTCAGCACCCTGGGCAACCACATCCGAAGGGGGTTTAACTTTAACTCTATCATTTCCCATTTTAGGTTTAAAATATTCAAGATTCATAAAAGAGCCTTTCTTTGACTTTAAAATGGAAACCCACTTACTTGGACCATTGGGACCACTTTGCATTTCACCAGGTTTGTTGACCGTGCCCTTCCCATGCTGCCTCCATGCTTGGTTGACTGCAAATTCTGCCACAACAGAATTGTCTCCAGCTTTTTCTTCACCAAGTAAGCATGTTGCACTCCATTTCCCATATCTAAAGTAGTGGAGACAAGACCTATCTCCATCTCATTTGCATTGACACTCTCTTCACCTATGTAAGCATGCTGCATCCCATTTTCCAAACCCAAAGTAGTGGAGACAAGACCCATCCCCATCGCCATCACCTTTGTATATGCACTCTCTCCACCAAGTGCATGAATAGTACCCATCTTCTTCACAAGCTGAGGTTTGGACACCAAATTTGCAACTGCTACAAGGGGAGCAATCACCACATTAGTTTCCTCTTTTGCTCTAACCTTCTCTGCCTGAACCGTACCCATCTTCTCCACAAGCTGAGGTTTGGACACCGAATTTGTAACTGCTTCATGGGGAGAAGTCACCACATAAGTTTCCTCTTCCTCCTTAACCTTATTTGCCCAGCTTTTGGATGAAAAGTTAATACTTGGATGATACGAACCCCGCCAACAATGTGACGAAACCCGACACCAAATCTGGAAACAAGACCAAAGAACCTTCAAGCTTGAAGGAAACCGCGACCCGTTGCTTAGCAAAGCAAGAACCTTGGTATGGTGAAGACACCACAAACGGGAATGGATGATCCGTTTGATAAGTCTGGTTTGAACGCCACAAGGAATTCCTTGATAAGTTCAGATTAGTTCTTCAAGAAACTCAAGAAGAATATAGAAAAACTCACAAAATATTCATTGATTCTGAATTTGATAACCAAGAGCCTTTTTATAGGCTTACATGATAAGATCTCTAGAATATTCTAATATTTGGAGATTTTCCTTAATTACTTCCTAGCCAATACAATCTTCCAAATCTAGTATTTTCCCAAATCTGCTCACATTCCAAATCTGATCCAAATTAATATAAATCTAATCCTTTCCAAATCTAATCCTTTCCAAAACCAAACCAAATCAAATCAAGGAAATTCAAAAAAATTCAAATTCAAATTTCAAATTTGAATCTCCATCTGATTTGTTGCTAGTCAATTAAGCCACATCAGATTGTGAGCCCACTTGGACGTATATGACTTAGTGAAATACGACCACATCTGATTGGGACCTCCCTTACACGTGTACGGTAGATTGGTTCTCTCCCGGATCAAATTTGAGTAGTAAAACCAAACTTTGTTCACTCTCGCTGGTGAGCATATTTTCTCCTTGTTGTAGAACTCTCTGGACTAGGTTATTCATCTCTTCTTTGAATCTCTTAGCTCGTGCCCTCGTCACCGGACCAATTGGAACTTGAACCGGACCATGAGTCTTGATAACCTTGATGTCCTCATCATTGGAGATTTTTCACCATTAGTGCACAAGAGTGGACCTCCAAAGCTAGCAATGGGAGTGTTGAAACAAGCCTTGACATCATGCATCTCTGAAGCCGTACTTGACCCAAGGTTTTTACTTGGGGTATTGCATAACTCAGATACCATAGCCTTAAGTCTTTCATTTTCAGATTTGTACTCATTTCTTTCCATCTTCAAAAACTCCAAATCAGAGTTCAACTCAGAGATTCTATGAGCAGCAGCACCTGGAACAATGGCTTGACCTCGCCCAACCTCCGTTATAGAATTGTCAACATGAATCCCTTGTGACCCAGCTCTTAACTTAAGGAATCTCTCAAGAGAGCCATTAAGAGGGTCATAAATGCTTGCACGATTGCCTAATAGAGGTGAACCATCCTCACCAACCGCAGCAATATCCCCCATCTCTCTAAGATGGTCTCCATCCTCACCCTCCATCTTCTCCAAAGAAATCAGAATAAATTCTAGAAAGAAGAAACGAAAATGAATCCTAGAGGGAGAAGCTCTCAACTAACCCCCTTGCTGCACCACACTCATTCCTGAAGAGGGTCACCTAGGGAATCAGCGGGAAAATAGCCTCATTGGATACTTCCTAGAAAGTAAGCATCCATTTACACTTGTTTTTTTTTTTTTTTTTTGCAAAGTCTCCAATGCTTGCACCAATGCAAAATGCTTCTTGTTAACATTCCTATTTAGCTTTTCACTAAAATAGGCAATTGGCCGCTTCTCCTATAGCTCCAATCCCTATTCCTGAGTGATGAGAATCAACAAGCACCATTAAGGATCCATTACATGTTCCAATTGGACCAATTACAAGAGCAAGATCCAAGAAGATCAAAGAAGCATTTAATGGGCTGATCAAAGAAGCATTACATGTTCCGAGCTTGGCCCAAAAGAAGATGAAGGATAAATAAATCTAATTTAAGCTATTGATGGGGCTGCTTAGTCCTCTTTTGAGTTGGCTAATTGATTGGTTTATTGCCATTAATTAGGGATTGAGTTGTAGTCTTTTGAGTAATCTTTTGACTTGGCTAATTGATTGGTTGATTGCCATCAATTAGGGGTTGATTTGTAGTCTTTTAGATTAGCTAATTGATTGGCCGATTACCCATCAATTAGGGGCTGATTTGTAGTCCCTTTGTCTCAATCATGTTCTATAAATAGCATGCACTCTTTACAATGAAGGAGACATTGAATTGAGATCAAATACACGTGTGTTGTTTCTTCTATTGTTTCTTCAAAGAACTTGTGAACTTATCAAGGATTCTTCCTTGTGGCGTTCAAATTTTATACCTTCGGTTCGTGATTCCATATAATCATTGGGTAGAGATTTCTCTCAAAATTTGATGATACGAACCCCGCCAACAATGTTACAAAACCCGTCACAAAATCTAGAAAATAAGACCAAAGAACCTTCAAGCTTGAAGGAAACCGCGACCTGTTGCTTAGCAAAGCAAGAACCTTGGTATGGTGAAGACGCCACAAACAGGAATGGATGATCCATTTGATAAGTCTGGTTTGAACGCCACAAGGAATTCCTTGTTAAGTTTGGATTAGTTCTTCAAGAAACTCAAGAAGAATATAGAAACTCACAAAATATTTATTTTTTTCGAATTTGACAACCAAGAGCCTTTTTATAGGCTTACATGATAAGATCTCTAGAATATTCTAATCTTTGGAGATTTCCCTAATTACTTCCTAGCCAATACAATCTTCCAAATCTGGTATTTTCCCAAATCTGCTCACATTCCAAATCTAATCCAAATCAATATAAATCTAATCCTTTCCAAAACCAAACCAAATCAAAGAAATTCAAAAAAATTCAAATTCAAAATTCAAATTCGAATCTCCATCTGATTTATTGCTAGTCAATTAAGCCACATCAGATTGTGAGCCCACTTGGACGTATATGACTTAGTGAAATACGACTACATCTGATTGGGACCTCCCTTGCACGTGTATGGTGGATTGGTTCTCTCCCGAATCAAATTTGAGTAGTAAAACCAAGCTTTGTTCACTCTCGGTGGTGAGCATACTTTCTCCTTATTGTAGAACTCTCCAGACTAGGTTATTCATCTCTTCTTTGAATCTCTTAGCTCATGCCCTCATCACCGGACCAATTGGAACTTGAACTGGACCATAAGTCTTGATAGCCTTGATGTCCTTATCATTTGACTTTTAGCTTTCTTGGGCAAGTAATTCCGATTTTGTTGTTGGGTCTCAACGCGTGTTGATTGAGGTTCGCATCATTTGGTATCAGAGCCAAAGTTCTAAAATTAAGTTTTCTATCCTTTTTATCTCTTGTTTCTTGCTATCATCCATCGTATTCCATTTGTGTTCATTGGTCTTTGTTCTTGCCTTGTGTTGTACACCAAGTTCCAAAAAAAAAAATTCAAGTTTACTGTCCTTTTATCTTTTGTTTCTTGCTATTATTCATTGTGTTCCATTATTGTTCATCACTCCTTGTTCTTGCCTTGTGTCATACACTAAGTTAAAAAAAAAAAAAAAAAAAACAGAAAGAAAAGAAAAGAAACTTCAAAAAAAAAAAAAAGGTGATATTGAGGCAACAAATACTATCATCCACCACACTTGTCAAAGTTATTTGTTCTTGAATCTTGACTTTTGTACTATTCGTTCTAAAAGAAAAAAAAATCTGACTTATGTCCTTTTCCTTTGATTCATTGATTCTGTAATATTTTCTTACCGTCGGTATTGGTTTAAATCTACAAGTTGAATTTCTTAAGCAAGTTTATTACTTTAATGAAGAATTGAAAAGAGGGAAGCTAAGAGTGGAAAAAGGCATGAGAGTGTGTGATTAATATCAGGAAAAAGCCAATTTCAGAGTGAAACACGAGAGCGAGTGACACACGTGAGGGAGTGTTGTGAGGTTTTGTTGCTAACATTTCTCTATAGCTTAAAAAAAATGTCTTTCAGGGACGACACATCACAAAAAGAAGGACGAGAGGATTCATTCTATGTGTTGTAGGCTATGCAACAACAATTTGAACGCATGAACGTGGTATTTAATAAAATTTGAGATCGAATGGATCAGCAAGATGCTATTATTGCTACTTGGCGTGAGACGTGTCCCCAAAGAGTTCCTAATACTAGGAGGCAAGAAAGGCGTGCTCCAATGGATGGTGTTGATGGTGACCACGCGAATGAGTTCAAAGATGAAGAGGATCAAGCTTCTTTGAATGGTGAAGGTAGGTTCTTACCAAGGGGTGAAAGGCGTGATAGAGTTTTTCAAAGAGATCCGAGATGGCGAGATGGAACTGACAAAAACTTAGGAAAAATCAAAATGAAGATACCGTCGTTCCAAGGAAAAAATAATCCAAAAGCATACTTGGAATGGGAGAAGAAGGTGGAGTTGATTTTTGAGTGCCACAACTATTCCAAGGAGAAAAAGGTAAAACTTGCTATCATTGAGTTTACTGATTATGCTATTATATGGTGGGATCAACTTGTGATGAACAAAAAGAGAAACCATGAGAGGCCTATTAAGACGTGGGAGGAAATGAAGGCCATCATGAGGAGGCGGTTTGTCCCTAGTCACTATTATAGGGACTTGTATCAAAAATTACAAAGTCTTACTCAAGGCTGTAGGAGTGTGGATGACTACTACAAGGAGATGGAGATCGCCATGATTTGGGTTAACATAGAGGAGGATAGAGAAGCTACCATGGCAAGGTTTTTGAATGGGCTAAACCAAGACATTGCCAATGTGGTGGAGTTACAACACTACGTGGAGTTGGAGGACATGGTTCACAAGGCAATCAAGGTGGAGCGGCAGCTTAAAAGGAAAGGAACTCAGTTACCTCAAAATCCAAGCTCCTCTACTTCATGGAGGTTGAATTGGAGGAAAGATGAAGGGGCTGTTTCTAAGTCCAAAACCGAACCACCAAAAAGGAGAGATGAAGTTCCTAGTGACAGCAAAGGTAAATCCGAATCCCAAACCCGTAATCGTGATATTAAGTGTTTTCGTTGTTTGGGAGTAGGTCACATTGCTTCACAATGCCCAAATAAGAGGACCATGATCGCACGTGTTGATGGAGAAGTGGAAACCGAAAGCAATAGCAATGATGACCACTTGCCATCGCTTGCGAATGCTTGTGACGATGATGTGGAGTATTCGGTGGAGGGCGAGTCACTTGTGGCTAGGCATGCTTTAAGTGCCCAAGTCAAAGAGGATGACATGGAACAACAAAGGGGGAACATTTTTCATACTAGGTGCCACGTCAACAACAAGGTATATAGTATGATCATTGATGGGGAGAAGTTGCACTAATGTGGCTAGCACTATTCTTGTTGAAAAATTGAATTTATCTACCTTGAAACACCCTAGACCGTATAAATTGCAGTGGTTGAATGATTGTGGGGAGGTTAAAGTGAATA
>CM065397.1:29227500-29242500 GCA_033060915.1 Euryodendron excelsum
TCCTCCTATTTAGGCATTGTGAAGTAATGTGACCTACTCCAAAACAATGACAACACTTAATATCACGATTACCAGTTTGGGATTCAGTTTTACCTTTGTTTACAGTGGGAACTTCATCTCTCCTTTTCGGTGGTTCGGTTTTAGACTTAGAAACAGCCCCTTTGTCTCTCCTTCAATTCGACCTCCATGAAATAGAGGAGCCCGAATTTTGAGGTAACTGAGTTCCTTTCCTTTTAAGCTGTCATTCCACCTCTATTGCCATGTGCACCATGTCCTCTAACTCCACGTAGTGTTGTAACTCCACCACATTGGTAATGTCCCAGTTCAGTCCATTCAAACACCTTGCCAAGGTAGCCTCTCTATCCTCCTCTATGTTAGCCCAAATCATGGCGAACTCCATCTCCTCGTAGTAGTCATCCATGCTCCTACAGCCTTGAGTAAGACTTGTAATTTTTTATACAAGTCCCTATAGTAGTGACTAGGGACAAATCGTCTCCAGAGCAAACTCCCTCCTCATGATGGCCTTCATTTTCTTCCATGTCTCAATAGACCTCTCACGGTTTCTCCTTCTTCTCATCCTAAGTTGATCCCACCAAATAATAGCATAGTCAGTAAACTCAATGACATCGAGTTTTACCATTTTCTCCTTGGACTAGTTGTGGCACTCAAAAATCAACTCCACCTTCTTCTCCCATTCCAAATATGCTTCAGGATCGTTTTTTCCTTGGAACAACAGTATTTTCATTTTGATATTTTCTAGGTTTTTGTTAGTTCCATCTCGCCATCTTGGGTCTCTTCAAAAAACTCTACCATGCCTTTCTCCCCTTGGTATGAACCTGCCCTCGCCGTTCAAAGAAGCTTGATCCTTTTCATCTTCGAACTCATTCTCGTGGTCACCATCAACACTAGCCATGGGTGCACTCCTTTCTTGTCTCCTAGCATTAGGGACTCTTTGGGGACGCCCCTCGCGCCATGTAGCAATAATAGCATCTTACCGATGCTTCCAATCTTGAATTCATTAAATACCACATTCATGTGTTCAAATTGTTGTTGCATAGTCTGTAACACGAAAAATGACTCCTCCCGTCCTTCTTCCTGTGATGTGTTGTCCGTGAAAGACATATATATTTCTTTGAAGCTATAGAGAAATGTTAAAAATAATCCCTCACAACACTCCCTCACGTGCTTGCACTCAAATTATATTACTTGCTCTCGTATTTCACTTTGACATTGGCTTTTCCCGGATATTAGTCTCACATTCTCTTGCCCTTTTTCATTCCTAGCTTCTTCCTTTTCAATTCTTCATTAAACTAATAAACTTGCTCTAGAAATTCAACTTGAAGTATTTAAACCAATACCAACAGCAAGAAAAATGTTATAGAAACAATGAATCAAAGGAAAAGGACAGAAGTCAAATTTCTTTTTTTTTTTAAAGAAAACTGAAACTACAAAAGTCACGATTCAAGAACAAATAACTTTGATAAGTGTGGTGAATGATAGTATCTGTTGCCTCAATATCACCTTCTTCTTTTTTTTTCAACTTGGTGTATGACACAAGGCAAGAACAAGGAGTAATGAACACAAATGGAACACGATGGATGATAACAATAAACAAAAGACAAAAGGATAGTAAACCTAATTTTAGAACTTGGCTCCGATAACAAATGATGCGAACCTTAGCTAACACACATTGAGACCGAACAACAATATCAGAATACTTGCCCAATGTTTATTTGGAATCACAACCCGAAGGTATAAAATTTGAATACCACAAGGAGGAATCCTTGATAAGTTCACAAACTCTTTGAAGAACCAATAGAAGAAACAACACACATGTATTTTTATTTATTTATTATTATCTCAATTCAATGTCTTTTTCATTACAAAGAGTGCATGCTATTTATAGAATATGGTTGAGAAAACAAGAACTACAAATCAGCCCCTGATTGATGGCAATCAGCTAATCAATTAGTTAAGTTAAAAGACTACTCAACAGACTACATATCAGCCAATCAATTAGCCAAGTCCAAAGACTACTCAAAAGATTGCAAATCAACCCCTAATTGATGGGCAATTAGCCAATCAATTTTTCTAAGCCAAAAGATTACTCAAAAGACTATAAATCAACTCATAATTTAGCAATCAGCCAATCAATTAGCTAAGTCAAAAGAGTACTAATCAGACCTATCAATAGCTTGAATTAGATTTATTATGCCTTCATTTTTTTTTTTTTGGACCAAGCTTGGAATGCCCTATTTTAGAATCAGCCCAGATCTCATAAATAAACCCAATAATTGCTTCTTTGATCTTTTTGGATTTTTCTCTTATAATAGGCCTAATTGGAACATGTAATGAATCCTTTAATGGTGCTTGTTGACTCTCATCGCATCCTATTGCCTAGGGTATGCCCCTTGTATTTATACTTGACCTTCCGATCTTTGTTTTCTATATATTCTTTCTTACTTAGCGAAAAGTAAAAAAAAGGCATGCCCCAAGCAAAGCAGAGCATGGGACCCATCTACCAGACAGATAGGAGTTAGCCAAGCTCAAGACAAAGCTATGACATAGCTAAGACATATACAGCTTGCCAAGAACCAAAATATACAAATAAATAGCTGCCTACACAAGCAAAAAAAGGCAAACAACTACTAGCAAACCTACCTAAAACCACCATGAACTGCAAACAAGATCAACAGGTATGATCAACTACTGAGAATCATATCTGAAAACTTCCACTCCCTTTGCAAGTATAAGTTTGCATATGTCTTGGCAAAATTATTCAAAGAAGCGGGTCCACTTCTAACCAAAAGGGTGATTTCTTTCAAAACTGTGACCACATCACGGTATTGGTTGGAAGACATTCTTGAATTCCTTTCTCCCCAAATGACAAAAACTGTTGTTTATAAGACAAGCTTCCCAAAAACTTTCTGCAAAGTATTAACTTTAAGATTGCTCACAACCCATTGGATAATGCCTTGCCAATTGTTTACTTAACATTGTAAACCACACATTTTCAATAAATGAATCCAAATTCTTTGAGCATACTGGTATTGAAAGAAGAGGTGAACGTGATTTTATCCTTTCTCGCGACATAGCACACAACTCATGCTCTGAATCTTCCCAATAAGCATCAACTTCCCCTAGGTTAATAATCCACACTTGATTGCTAGCCACAAAATAAAATAGTACCTAAGCATAGCTAGCTTGCAAGTTAAGTGACACCAGTCCACTCTCATTTTCCCTTCTTCTTAATTTCTTCCTAAGAAGATTGTATGGAGAACTTTTGGGAACTAAGTGGAAGGTGTCAGAGTTAGTAACATTAGGAGGTCTTACAATGATCAATATGTTCATCCAAGCTGTTGATATACACCAAAATGTCATCAAAATAAACCACAATAAATTTGCCTATAAACGCACGTAATGAATGATTAATTAACCACATGAATGTACTTGGTGCATTAGTTAGACCAAAAGACATAACCAGCCACTCATACAATCCATATTTAGTTTTAAAGGCAGTTTTCCATTCATCACCCTCTTTCATCCTAATTTGATGATACCCACTTTTTAAATCAATTTTTATGAAAATACATGATCCATGCAACTCATCCAACATGTCATCTAGCCTAGGAATGGGATGTCTATACTTTACCGTAATGTTGTTGATAGCCCTACAATCAACACACATTCTCCAAGTTCCATCCTTCTTGGGTACAAGTAGCACTGGTACTGCACATGGACTCATACTCTCTCACGTGTCCTTTGGCCAGCAACTCCTCCACTTGCCTTTGAAGTTCCTTTGTCTCCTCCGAATTACTCCTATACATTGGTCGGTTAGGAATTGATGCACCTGGCATGAAATCAATTTGATGCTCTATTCCCCTAATAGGTGGCAATCCACTAGGCACATCGGTAGGAAACACATCCTCATATTCCTGTGACAAAGAAACAATAACACTAGGCAAAGATTCATCAAGTTCGTTAGTATTAAAACACGCCTCTCTTTACAATAGTACAAATATAGGCTGGTTTGTATAAAAAACACTCTTGACATCACTCACCTTAGCATAAAAACTCACTTGTTATTTTGTTTCTCTCTCTTTTTTTTCACGCTCTCCTTTCTTTTCACTCTCTTTTTCATCATCTTTTTTTGAATTTCTGTCTCACAATTTTTTTTCAACTCATCCTCCCTTTTCAATTTCATTTGATCTTCATACACTTGTCTTGGAGTCAATGGGACGAGAGTAATGGTTTTGTTATCCTTTACAAAAGAATGCCTATTCTTAAACCCATCATGAGTGATCTTTCTAGCAAATTACAACGGCCTACCCAATAATATGTGACCCGCTTGCATTGGAACAACATCACAAAGTACTTCATCCTTGTACTATCCAATTGAGAAAAAAACTAGCACTTACTTATTCACCTAAACCTCCCACAATCATTAAATCACTGCAATTTATACGGTCTAGGGTGTTTCAAGGTAGATAAATTTAATTTTTCAACAAAGAGTAGTGCTAGCCACATTAGTGCAACTTCCCCCATCAATGATCATACTACATACCTTATTGTTAACGTGGCACCTAGTATGAAAAATGTTCTCCTTTTGTTGTTCCATGTCATCGTCTTTGACTTGGGCACTTAAAGCACGCCTAGCCACAAGTGACTTGCCCTCCACCGGATACTCCATATCATCGTCACAAGCATCCGCAAGCGATGGCATGTGGTTATCATTGCTATCGCTTTTGATTTCTACTTCTCCATCAACACGTGCGATCATGGTCCTCTTATTTGGGCATTATGAAGCAATGTGACCTACTCCCAAACAACGAAAACACTTAATATCACAATTACGAGTTTGGGATTCAGATTTACCTTTGCTGTCACTAGGAACTTATCTCTCCTTTTTGGTGGTTAGATTTTGGACTTAGAAACAGCACCTTCATCTTTCCTCCAATTCGACCTCCATGAAGTAGAAGAGCCCGGATTTTGAGGTAACCGAGTTACTTTCCTTGTAAGCTGCCGCTCCACCTTTATTGCCATGTGAACCATGTCCTCCAACTCGACGTAGTGTTGTAACTCCACCACATTGGCAATGTTCCGGTTCAGCCCATTCAAAAACCTTGCCATGGTAGCTTCTCTATCCTCCTCTATGTTAGCCCGAATCATGGCAATCTCCATCTCCTTGTAGTAGTCATCCACGCTCCTATAGCCTTGAGTAAGACTTTGTAATTTTTGATACAAGTCCCTATAGCAGTGACTAGGAACAAACCGCCTCCTCATGATGGCCTTTATTTCCTCCCACGTCTCAATAGGCCTCTCACTGTTTCTCAATGACAACAAATTTTACCGTTTTCTCCTCAGAATAGTTGTGGCACTCAAAAATTAACTCCACCTTCTTCTCCCTTTCCAAGTATGCTTCAGGATCATTTTTTCTTTGGAATGATGGTATCTTCATTTTGATGTTTCCTAGGTTTCTGTCAGCTCCATCTCGCCATCTTGGATCTCTTCGAAAAGCTCTATCATGCCTTTCACCCCTTGGTATGAACCTGCCCTCACCGTTCAAAGAAGCTTGATCCTCTTCATCTTCGAGCTCATCCTCGTGGTCACCATCAACACCATCCATTGGAGCAGGCCTTTCTTGCCTCTTGGCATTAGGAACTCTTTGGGGACGCGTCTCGCGCCAAGTAGCAATAACAGCGTCTTGCCAATCCATTCGATCCCGAATTTCGTTAAATACCATGTTCATGTGGTCAAATTGTTGTTGCATAGCTTAAAACACAAAGAATGAATCGTCTCATCCTTCTTTTTGTGATGTGTCACCTCTGAAGGACATTTTTTTTTAAGCTATAGAGAAATGTTAGCAACAAACCCTCACAACGCTCCCTCACGTGTGTCACTCACTTTCGTGTTTCACTCTGAAATTGGCTTTTTCCTGATATTAATCTCACACTCTCATGCCTTTTTTTCACTCTTAGCTTCCCTCTTTTCGATTCTTGATTAAACTAATAAACTTGCTCAAGAAATTCAACCTATAGTATTTAAACCAATATCGACGGCAAAAAAAATATTATAGAATCAATGAATCAAAGGAAAAGAACATAAGTCAGATTTTTTTTTTTTTAGAACAAAAAGTACAAAAGTCATGATTCAAGAACAAATAACTTTGACAAGTGTGGTGAATGATAGTATTTGTTGCCTCAGTATCACATTTTTTTTTTCTTTTGAAGTCTCTTTTATTTTCTTTCTATTTTTTTTCTATTTTTTTTTAACTTAGTGTATGACACAAGGCAAGAACAAGGAGTAATAAACAATATAGGAACACGATGGGTAATAGCAAGAAACAAAAGATAAAAGGACAGTAAACTTGAATTTTTTTTTTTTTTTTGGAACTTGGTGTACAACACAAGGCAAGAACAAAGAGTAATGAACACAAATGGAATATGATGGATGATAGCAAGAAACAAGAGATAAAAGGATATAAAACTTGATTTTAGAACCTGGCTCTAATACCAAATGATGCGAGCCTCAATCAACACGCGTTGAGACCCAACAATATCGGAATTACTTGCCCAAGAAAGCTAAAATTCAGATTTTGAGAGAAACCTCGACCCAATGATTATATGGAATCACGAACCGAAGGTATAAAATTTGAACGCCACTAGGAAGAATCCTTGATAAGTTCACAAGTTCTTTGAATAACCAATAGAAGAAATAACACACGTGTATTTGATCTCAATTCAATGTCCCCTTCATTACAAAGAGTGCATGCTATTTATAGAACATGGTTGAGAAAAATGAACTACAAATCAGCCCCTAATTGATGAGCAATCAGCCAATCAATTAGCTAACTTAAAAGACTACAAATCATCCAATCAATTTAGCCAAGTCAAAAAATTACTCAAAAGACTACAAATCAACTCCTAATTGATGGCAATCAACCAATCAATTATCCAAGTCAAAAGATTACTTAAAAGACTACAAATCAACCCCTAATTGATGGCAATCAACCAATCAATTAGCCAAGTCAAAAGATTACAAATCAACCCCTAATTGATGGCAATCAACTGATCAATTAGCCAACTCAAAAGGGGACTAATCAGCCCCATCAATAGCTTGAATTAGATTTATTATGCCTTCATCTTCTTTTGGGCCAAGCTTGGAATGCCCCATTTTAGAATCAGCAAATCTCATAAATCAGTCCATTAAATGCTTCTTTGATTTTCTTGGATCATGCTCTTGTAATTGGTCCAATTGGAACATGTAATGGACCCTTTAATGGTGCGTGTTGATTCTCATCAAGTTTTCAAGTCAGTCACTTCCCCTAGAAATGCTCTCAAGCATTACTCTATATGTTTAGTAACTTTAATTGGAAGAAGGAACTGGCTTGACTAGTAGCACTGAATACTAAACAAGACAATTTGTACTAATTGTAACCTACCAACATAAGAAAGAAACTTATTAGTTTTTTTTTTTTTTGCTGACGGGGGGAACCCACCCAGTTTATCACTAGGGTCAACCCTCGATGTAGTCGATCGGTAAACCATCCTGGGCCTACGCAATACTCCGCTAACCACGTGGTCCGTTTAAGATGCAAGGCTTATGCCTTGGGCGGGTGGCCCCAAGAATCTATCGCATGACCTCCAAGTGGGGAGAAGTTCCACTTAGCCATTTGGGAAACTTACTAAATAAACTTGGAAACTTATTAGTGTAGATCTTAGTTTTAGCAATAATTTCTTCCACAAGAGTGCTACAATCCCTAGCTTTGAGTTTGGTGGACATAAGAGGAACACCCAAATACCGAATTAGAAAAGGTCTAACTTGAAACCCAAAAAAGTTCTGAATCTAAGCCCCACATTAGCCATAAACAAGCCCAGAAAGAAAATCTCTGATGAGGACATCAAGGCTATCAAGATTCATGGTCCAGTTCAAGTTCCAATTGGTCCAGTGACAAGGGCACGAGCTAAGAGATTCAAAGAAGAGATGAATAACCGAGTCCGGAGAGTTCTGCAACAAGGAGAAAGTATGTTCACCACCGAGAGTGAACAAAGCTTGGTTTTACTACTCAAATTTGATCCGGGAGAGAACCAATTCACCATACACGTGCAAGGGAGGTCCAAATTAGATGTGGTCGTATTTCACTAAGTCAAATATGTCCAAGTGGGCTCACAATCTGATGTGGCTTAATTGACTAGCAATAAATTAGATGGTGATTCGAATTTGAAATTTGAATTTGAATTTTTTTTTAATTTCCTTGATTTGGTTTGGTTTTGGGAAGGAATAGATTTGGAAAGGATTAGATTTATATTAATTTGGATTAGATTTGGAATGTGAGCAGATTTGGGAAAATACCAGATTTGGAAGATTGTATTGGCTAAGAAGTAATTAGGAAAATCTCCAAAGATTAGAATATTCTAGAGATCTTATCATGTAAGCCTATAAAAAGGCTCTTGGTTGTCAAATTCGAAAGCAATGAATATTTTGTGAGTTTTTTATATTCTTCTTGAGTTTCTTGAAGAACTAATCTGAACTTATCAAGGAATTCCTTGTGGCGTTCAAACCAGACTTATCAAACGGATCATCCATTCCCGTTTGTGGTGTCTTCACCATACCAAGGTTCTTGCTTTGCTAAGCAACGGTTCGCGGTTTCCTTCAAACTTGAAGGTTCTTTGGTCTTGTTTTCCAGATTTGGTGTCGGATTTCGTCACATTGTTGGCGGGGTTCATATCAACCTCACTATTAGAGAATTAGGGACAAGACTAGATAGTTGAGAAAAGGTATCTAAAGCTCCTTTAATGACCATAGTTGAAGTTGAATCCCCTTTGCAAAACAAAATTAAATCATCGGCAAAACAACGATGGGTTAGTTTTGTTCTCTCACATCTCCAATGGTAGTGAAAGCCAGCATATGAGCTTGATCTAGTGATAATTCTAGAAAGCACTTCCATGTAAAGAACAAACAAGTATGGGGACAATGGATCCCCTTGTCCCAGAGTCATATGCTTTCATTATATCCACTTTGATAGCACATTTGGGAGTCTTATTTCTCTTTTGATAGCCTCAAATTATCTCTCTAAGAAAATATTATCACTAATACTTTGCCCTTGCACACAAGCAGTCTAAGCATCATTTACCATAGAAGGAAAAACTTTTTTTTTTTTTTTTGGTAGGCTAGAAGGAAGGAAGAACTTTCTTGTACACTTGTACACGGTATTGCAATAAGAAAAAGGCCTAAAATCTGAGTTTGGTAGGGTTAGACACCTTAGGAATAAGGGCAATAATGGTTGCATTAACCTCCCTTAACAAAACTCCATCACAAAAAAAGCAGCAATAACATCCATTCCAACAATATGCCAAGCCTGTATTAAATAAATAAGCATTAAAACCCTCCGGACTTGGGACGTTGTTATCAAGAAGACTACAAAACACGACTTTGATCTCCTCCTCAAACACCTCGGCAAATAGGATATGGTATGGGTCAATAAATTGCTGAAGAAAACTCTTACCAGGATATGGTACGACACTTTCACTCCCTAACAGATTTTTATAAAATTTGACCACTTCCAACTTCATAGCTTTCACATCAGTGATTGTAGTTCCATCTTCCTTTTGAATATACGTCAACTTAATATTGTTGTAATGCCCTTAATAGAATTAAAGAAAAAGGTAGTATTCTGGTCACCTTCAGCCAACCATTATACTTTACTCTTCTGCTTAGCAAGACTCTCGTCATTTCTCGAAGGGGACCATCCAACCACAAGCCTACACAACTAAAAGAAACAGAAACACCTGGTTGCCTGGGGTATGCCCCTTGTATCTCTGTTTTCTTTCTTTCTTTTTTATCTCACTTACCTAGAAAAAAAATATGGATAAGCATTCTCTCTCTTTCCTTTAAGTCTGCTCTTCTTTTTCTTTCTTTTGTGGGAAGGTAAATGAGTTTTATAAAATAAAAGAGATAATACAATCTACAAGGGGCATACCCCAGGCATTACATCAACCTGGTTAGGCCAATCTGCAAACAAACTAGAATTAAAAAACAAGACCAAGAATCAAACTAGAATTAAAAAACAAGACCAAGCTGCAAACAAACAACTCAGCAACAGCCACACAAGTTCACTACATTGTTAAAACAATTAAACATCTAACCAATAGAATTTACAAACTCCGGTGCACCTGCCGATAACAGCCGCCTTCTCTTTGTAAATATTTCCCCACACAGATAATGCAATAGCCAACATACCACCCATCAATTCTCTGATAAAACATCATTCTCAAATCTCCATTCTCTCACTAGCCATCTATTTCTTTCATCATCCTTCACCTTTTTTTGAGAGTTAAGCCTGAATCTAATGCTCATTTCAATTTCATTGATTACCATATGCAGTAGTCTTTCATTTTCTCAAAAGTCCTTTTGTTCCTTTCTTTCTAGACGTGATACACAACTACAGCAAGACAAAGTTTTGCCACATTATTTTGGAAGTTTTTCCCTCTCCGGTTGATTACAATCCACTCAAAAATGTCATTCCAGCTATTATTGGGCCATTGAGAATTACACTTACCCTAACAATACAGCCATCTCTATGGGTCAGCATGTGCCATAAATATCTTATTAAAGGTAAAAATATCTGGTCACTCAAGCCTCCATCTAATACATCATGGACTTGGAGAAAACTCTTGAAACTCTGTGAGGATTCAGATCTATTTGTCCATCATTCCATTGGGGATGGTCTGTCCACATTCCTATGACAACTGGCATCCTTTAGACCCATTGCTAAAAAGATATGGCAACAGGGTAATATATGATGCAGCTCTTCCAAATCAAGCAAAGGTCTCGAATGTAATTAGAGATGGAAGATGGACTTGGCCTTTCCCTTGTTCTTGTCAGCTACAACAAATTGTCCAAAATTTGCCTCCCTTGGTCAATCAAGGGGACAAGATTGTTTAGACTATTTCTTCTACAAAAACTTATAGTGCAGTTGTCACATGGAATAAAATCAAAACCTGTTACCCTAAGGCAATGTGGCACAGATTAGTTTGGTTCCCTAAGAATATTCCTAGACACAACATTATCCTATTGATGGCTATCAAAGAAGAGCTTAGTACTAGAGCAAAACTCAAAGAATAAGGGGTCACAAATCAGGTAAACTGTGCTTTGTTTCAAGCAAGATGAGACTCTTGACCATCTTCTCTTCACATGTACATATTCAAGGGAAGTCTAATCTACAATTTGTGAACTGTGTATGATATTCAAACGAAACCAAACCTTGGGGGTGGGTGGTGAGAAGGTAAACTAGCTGGTTGGAAAAATTAGTACAAAAAACTTTTGCAACTTTATTAGGAAGCTTGCATGGGCAGCACTAGTCTATTACATATGGCAAGAGAGGAACAATAGAATTTTTGGTGGCACCCTAAGGTCACAACAACAACTAGTGAAGGAAATCAAGCATGATGTTCAAGTCAAAGCCTCCCAATTCTCACAGATTCCACCTTCTAAAGTCAATGAGTCATAGCCCAGAAATGGTCCATTCCCCTTTTTGTGTTTAATAGATCTTGACATAGGTCTTTAGCATGGGTTTTTCCCCTTTTTGTACAGAGGGGTATACCCCTTCTCCTGTACTTATCTCTTTATTTTAATATAGATACCACACATTTGCCTACCAAAACAAATATACAACCACATCCTCTCAGTGTAGATGTATCTAAAGAATAGATGATTATTGGATTCCTTCTCTGCTTCGCAAAGAACATACTTGTTTTCCTAAATAGTACCAAAAGCCAATAGCTTATCCTTTGTACTCAATATTTCTTTTGATGCCAACCATCGAATGAAGCTAAATCTAGGTATTGCTTTGTTGCACCAAACCATCTCATACCAGGGCACTCTTTGTTGTCTGCTTCTTAGCTTCTCCCACGTTGATGCAACTAAACAAATTCCATTTATGCCAAGACTCTAAACCAATTTGTCTGGTGTGTTACAATTAGGTTTTTACATATCATTTGTAATCCTCTTTAAATGTATAAGGTCCACAAGTGGTGCTTGCAAGATAGATGATCAATTAGTAGTTATGATACCAGCCACTTTGATGGTGAAACCTGTTGTTGAGGTTATATCTCTCATTAGATTTCAACAATTGGACAAGATGAAAGATAATGAAGTCATGGAAATTAGTGGGGGTGGTCAGTCAAATATGATGGTAACTCCTGATGCAAATCCACTAAGAGATAAGGTGGTGGCAGTTGATGAAGTTGATTGGAAAAAGCAAAAAAATAAGAGGAAGAATGAGAAGAAAAGAAGACAGAACTCAGTTAATAGCTTTGAGGGGAGCACCACTTTACTACGTAATTAATATCTTTTGCATACTAGAATGTGAGAGGTCTCAATGACCTTTCTAAGTAGAGAGAAATAAAAGATTTTATTAGGAGACACAACATTTGGTATTTTGGTTTTGTAGAAACGAGAGTAGAGTTGGAGAATAGGTATTCTGTCTGTCCTGGGCTGATGAAGCATTAGGATTTCATTCATAATTACAACACTAATGGGGATGGTAGAATTTGGGTTGGGTGGAATTCAAGTTTGGTGAAATTGGATGTTTTAAGCATGACTAACCAAATTATTCATTGTAAGATCTTTCATATTAAGCAGAATATCCATTGCTATGTTTCTTTTGCTTATGATTTACACATAGTGACCCTTTAAAGGCAGCTTTGGAGGGATCTTGAGCAACATGCAGGTCTGGTTTGTAATGAACCTTAGCTTGTCATGAGTGATTTTAATGCTATAAGATCTCCTTTTGAAAGAAAGGGGGGAAAGCACTGATTGGCCTAGTTTCATAGATGAATTTAATGTGTGTCTTGTGGAGGTTGAGCTGGATGATCTAAGATACGGGGGTTTTCAATTTACTTAGAACAATGGGTGTGCAAAAAACTATATTCTAAGGAAAATTGATAGAGCCCTTGTTAACAACTTCTGGAATACTCAGTTCTAATTTTCATCAGCTGAATTCATTCATTTTGGGGTTTCAGATCATAGCCCTATTTTGGTTCGGTTGGGGCTTCAGATCATAGCCCTAAACCATTTAAGTTTTTAATTTTTGGGCTAATTATGAACAGTTCTCACCTACGGTGCAAAAAGCTTGGAACACGACTGTTGATGGGTACCAAATGTACGAAGTTTGCAAGAAGCTGAAGCTGGTGAAAGTTAGTTTGAATGAGCTAAATAAGAAGAAATATTATGATCTTTCGCTGAGAGTTAATGAAGCTAGAGAGGAGTTGCTTAATCTTCAAAAATAGTTAGAAACAAATGGTGGGGACCCTGGGCTTATGGCAAAGGAGAAAGAAAGCTTTTCGAAACTTAATGCTTTGAGTACCAAGAGTAGAGCTTTGCCAAGCAAAAGAACGAAATTCTGTGGCAAAATGAAGGGGATCAGTTTTTCCTCAAGTTAGTAAGGAATAGAGCAAATAAGAACAAAGTCTCCTTAATCGAGGAGGATGGTACTATAGTGGAAGATATTAAAGAGGTGAATGAGGAATTTGTGAAGTACTTCCAAAACTTATTGGGCAAGGACAATGCTGTGAAGTATCCAAGGAAACAAGAGCTTCAACAGTATATTCGTAAAGTAGTTTCTGAAGAAGTAGCTGCAAAGATGGCTAGGAATGTAACGGAAGATGAGATTAAGCAAGTGCTCTTTAGCTTAAATCCAAACAAGGCCCCTGGTCCTAATGGTTTTAATGACTTTTTCTTTAAAAAAAAAAAAAAAGCCTGACATATAGTTGGAAAGGTAGTTGTTGCTATAAAATCCTTCTTTGATTCTAGTTGTTTGCTGAAGGAAGTCAATACAACCATTGTAGCCTTAATCCCCAAAGTTCTTAATCCCATAACCTTAAAGGACTACATACCTATTTCATGTTGCAATACTCTGTACAAACGCATTACTATGATCATTGCGGATTGAATTAAGAGTTTGTTGCCTCAAGTTATTGATGAAGCCCAATCAGCTTTCATTCAAGGTATGAAGTTTAGTGATAATATCATACCTGCTCAGTAATTTATGAGAGACTATCATTAGAACAACAAGCTAGCTAAATGTGCTGTGAAGGTAGACCTCATGAAGGCTTATGACACAGTCAGATGAGACTTTGCGCTGGATGTTTTGGAACTCATGGGATTTCTGAAATTGGATACAGGTCTGCATTTCTACTCCTATTTACACAATCAGCTTTAATGGTGCCATTGAGGGCTTTTTTCCTAGTGCTAAAAGCCTGGGGCAAGGTGATCCTTTATCCCCTTACTTGTTTGTAATTTGTATGAATGTCCTATCTCAAATTATTTAGAAGCAAGTGACGAGGAACCCAAATTTTAGTTTTATTGGAGATGCAAGAAAACTAGCTTAACCCCTCTTTGTTTTGTTGATGACTTGATACTTTGCTGCAAGGGTAAGATTGCTTCTGCTAGAATTTTAAAGGATGCTTTGGATAAATTTTTTGAATTCTCAGGACTTGTTCCAAATTGTGCCAAGAGTAATATATTTCTCATTAGTTTGGATGATCATGGGAGGGATCAATTGTTAAAGCTCTTCAAGTTCCTGCCGGGTGCTCTTCCAATTCAATACTTATGGGTTTCCCTAATTTCCTCAAAGCTAAAACCTAAAGATTCCAATAATTTGGTAGATGGAATTGTGACGGAATTGTGACCAAGGCCAAGTTTTGGACTAGTAAATTCCTCTCTTATGCAAGTTAGTTGTAGCTCATCAAATTAGTTTTATTCAGCATGCAGAGCTACTGATGTACCCATTTTGTTATGCCAAAGAAAGTTTTGAAGAAAATTAATCAATGTTTTAGAGCTTTTCTTTGGCAAGGGCCTAATTTAAAGAATACTTGAGCAAAGATTAATTGGGAAGAGGTTAGAAATTCAAATGATGAAGGTGGTCTGGGCATAAAGAAGTTGGTGGATTGGTATTATGCTAATATAGCTAGATACATCTGGCTGTTGTGCCAATCTTCT